>CM045453.1:6817469-7043562 GCA_024666655.1 Dascyllus trimaculatus
AGCCCTGTGATAGACTGGTGACCTGTCCAGGGTGTCCCCTGTCTTCGCCCTGAGTCGGCTGGGATAGGATCCAGCACCCGTGACCCTACAGAGGATGAAGTGGTGTACAGATGATGGATGGATGGATGGATGGATGGATGGATGGATGGATGGATGGATGGATGGATGGATGGATGGATGGATGGATGGATGGATGGATGTATGGAAAGTGTTGGAAGAATGTTCATCTCTCCAGTAGAGTTCCGAGACTTTGACAATGTCAAGAAACACTGAAGCCTTTCTGGCAGCACATGGTGGTGGGACACTTACTACTACTGAGTCACTCAGTGTTGTTTTTTTCTACAATTTCTCCACCTGTCTGTATCTCTTCTAGTTAGTTTGCAGAGTAAGACTGAACTTAGAAAACTTAGGATCACTCTATTAAATGTGAACATTTAGTAAAGTTGGTAAAATGAGCTGTGATTCCAGCAACAATAACATGCTGCTAACTTATTAATGCATCACTATAAATGAACAAGCAGCACAATGTACATAATATACCACCCAAGAGAGGACCATTCTGCAAACAGTAGTTTTATAGCTACTTTTTAAAATATTTACTGATAAAATTTTACAGAAGGTTTATAATACATTCCTACTTTTTGTTTTTTATTTGAATGATCTGAACATCTATCCTGCTCATAGAGGTCATGGCTTTAGACCTCCTGAGACCTGAAGAGTATTTCAAAGCTGCACAAAAATAGAGAAACACAGATAATAAACATAACATGATGAAACCAAACTATAGATTTTCTGACCGATCTCTTTAACTGTCTGATGAGACCTCAGAACCTGTGTGACTCCAAGGTGAAAACCTCTGGATTTATCTATTCGAGATTTTAAATCTATTGAGATAACTAATCATTTTGATACTGTAGCAGCAGCTGTTGTATTCTTATTATTAGTGTTAGTCATAATTTTATTACTATAGATGCTAAAAGCAGATTTCAGTGCTTTCGGATCCACCTGTAGATCTGAATATTAGTCTGTGCTGTTAAATGTACTGATGAAGCAAAACCTTAAAACACAACCTCATATACCCTCATACATGTGTCAGTCAAACCGCAGGCATGAGTGAGTTCATTCTAACCTCTGACTCATCCTCAGCATACATAAATGTGTGTGAAAACGCCCTCCAGTCATGTTCACATATTCCCTGCTAGTTCCCGTTCACACCATCAGAAGTACAATAGCACACCTTTTCTAATTTATCCTCACACACAGAAACACACCTTCTGGGCATGAATGACGACATGGTGGTTGTACGCCATCACCACGATGTCATGCGGCTCGAACTGGCTGACGTCAGCTGACATGTAGTAACTGTCTCCCAGACATCTCACCCCTCCTGTACTGGTCTGCCGGCCTGTCACAGCGCCACCTACAGGAGCTGTGGGGGAAAACAGAGCAACTGCTAAGAGGGAAAACTACTGTAGAGATATGAGAGAGGTGTTGAGCAGTGAAGGGATGATTACATGGTTGGTAGCACAAAGTACAACAACATTAGGAGATAGATAGATAGATAGATAGATAGATAGATAGATAGATAGATAGATAGATAGATAGATAGATAGATAGATAGATAGATAGATAGATAGATAGATAGATAGATAGATAGATAGATAGAGATATATAGACATTATAAATAAAATAAACATATAAATAAGTTAAATCAAACACAAAAGCATTGTCAAATTGTTATTGTGACATGGAATATAATTCATCATCATTATCATGTATTTTTAGATGTGTTATTTATATACATTATCAGCACATTTTTCTTTGGATAATGGGGTTTTTCACTGTATAACATCATTTTTCCTGAAGACACTTGTTTCCAGGTGTTATTTTTCATTACAACTCACTAATTTGCCATTTCTGCTACCCAGGAGGCTCACAAACTGCTGGCCTGGTAGTTATTTGTGATGTATTCTTCTGCTAAATTAAAGGACCAATCATGTGCACACTGTGTTTATTTACAGCAGCATCCAGCTGGTTGATTGCATCGTTGCTTGAACTAACATGTGCTAACTGATTGAAACTGGTGGCACATATTGAGCTTTTCAGATAAAGAGAAGCAAAAGTTAAAGGATGCAGACACGGTCATTATGAAATTCAAAAGGCAAATAAAGTAACAGGGATTTGGAAACAAAAATGCCATTATGAGCTCTTGAAAGAGATAATTCTGAAAGAAAAACCTCCACAAGTACTAAACAAAACGTAAACTGCAATAAAATATTTTTTAAAATGAATGAATACATATAAAACAGCGGAATGATATTTTGACATTTTTTGTGCATTCATTAATTCTACATGACATATTTACACAACGGTGCTCTTCATAATGCTATAATAGTCTCCATATGTAGTGTATGTAGAGTGTTTTCATATTTCATATCAAGATTTCAACACAAAGGTCATTAAAAGCCACCTGAGACTGAAGCTTGCTCGTACTACAAGGAAACAATCTTCCAGTGCCTCAGAGACTCAGTGAGCTCATCAGTCGCATGTACGTCTTCTTTTTTATTGGATGTGAAACTGTATAATTGTGAGTCACCAGTTCTCAGGTTGCTCGTAGAGGTCCTGAAATATTCCGAGTCGTTGAAATCAAACGTTAGGCCTCATTATTGATTATGCTTTAAACTGTCTGTAACATCGTAAACCTTTTTTATTCTGATCATAACTGCAGCAACATAACAGCTTTAACACTTCATTTAAGTCTGACTTTTATTCTAGCACTTCACCTATTCCGGTATATTTTCCACCTTGCTGTCGGCTCTTTATGTGGCCCAGTAGACACAGTCGGGAGCCATGCAGACGATTTCTCTCACAATACACAGAGGCTCTAAAGGCTCTGGCTCATTACTCTGTCTGAGCTACAGGTGTTTTGCTTCTCGGTGGCATTTTTCATTCAATCAGCCCACTACAGTAATGTCAGATATTAATGTCTATTTCCTGGCAGACAAAAGGAATGAGAAAGGCTCCGCACTGTGGTTTGAAAGATGCCACCAAGGCACCCCTGACCACCTGCCTCAGAGCGCTTAATGGGAGGCATGATGAAGTTCTGCTGGCTTTTCTTAGGGAGCTCTTTCACATCACAATAATAACAAATAAGTCCCATTTATAAGTGTCATTGTAACTGGACATTTCGTAAGCCAGTCCCCTGGACAGAGAGTGCCATAGCATGGCAACCATAGACTGTATATAAGACATGGGCGTAGCCTCCAGTTCTAAAAGGTGAAGCCAATGCAAAATTACCTCAGACCTGTATTCTGTTAAGCATCCAGCAGGAGGCGACGCCTCTGGCTGCAAAAAGAAGTTCAATTGCATAGAAGTCTATGAGAAAATGATCCTGCTTATTACTTGATTTGTTACCTCAGTAAACATTTTTCTTATAAACATTTTTTATGAGTTTATGGTCTCACTGGCCAGTCTCAAGACTCCTCCAATACAGCATGATGTTAGGTTTGTAAATTATGGTCTCATTTACAGTAAAATAGACAATAAAGCAGCATATGTTTTTAGGCAGGGTTACTTTGGGATTATCAAGCTTCTACCATAGGTGTTTGCATCATGTCATCGAGCTCTCAGTCAGATTCACTGCTTGCTAGTCGTGTTAAGTATCAATAGACCAAGTCCAAGCCAAACTGAAGGCCTCAGAGTCATCCACAAACCAATGGGGGGCATCACTGTGGTTACAGCCATCTTTTAGTTACATTTTGTAGACTGGCTCACACAAAACAAGTAAAACCTGGGGACCTCTACAAATTTGTATATTTCCCGGTCATATGTGATCCTGTGTGAATCTGCCACGTTCATAATTTGTAAATTAACAATTTTCCAACACTGTTACTTTCCACTGTTTGCCAAACACTGAGGTCTTGTTTTAATATTAGTCCCATGTGAATGAGCATATCTGTGATTTGGAATTGTCATTTTTAGTTTTTTGTAAGATTGTTTGCTTCTTTCCGGCTACAAAGTTACAGAGGCTACACTGGCAATTATGAATGAAAGCTTGGAACATTTTGGGGTGCAAATTCAGGAGGCTCATGTCACTACACTGCATGGAGACACGTTCATAGAAAGACTGAACTCAAATCCATCAGAAGAGCTAAAAGCTGTCCTTTTAGAACCGAGGACAGAAGGCCAAACCTGCACAACATGCATTTTAATGTGTTTATCCGCACCAGTGTAATCCACATGTATATTTGACTAACTAGCTTAGACTAGACACATTAACCAAGCACCATCCAACAAGCATGTCATGAACTAATTTTTCGTGGGTTAAATTCCTGGATGCTATCAGATTTAGATCTGCTGTGTATGTGTTTGGAATGTGGGAGGAAGTTAGAGCGCTTAGAGAAAACCCTGGCTGTGAGTAAACAGTGCTAACTGTTATAAAGTAGTTTCATAGTTAGGTGAGGAATCTGCCAGCAAAACTAACAGACACCAGCCTGAAATTAGAAGGAGTGTCTGCCTGAAACTGGCATACATACATACATACATGCTTCTTTCAAATATTACTAAAAATTTTGAAGTTTATCTTCCATATAAGCGTAAACTGTGCTGTCTTCTGTTTGAGAGCATAACGTTTGAAAGGTGCAACAATCGTAATCAATATGGAACCTGGATTTGCGAACAGTGGATTCACTTACCAGCATGTCCATAGGAGGATCTGCTGTGCCTGCTGAAGGGGGCCAGACAGTTGGCTCCTGCAGGGCCCTCATCTCCAAACAGACTGGAATGATCCGCTGAGTCAAGAAAAGGCTCAAAAAGAGCGTCCAGAGAGTCAGATGATCCACCCAGAGATCCTTCAGACCGATAGGAGCTGGACGTGCTGTATCGTGATGATGAACGGTACGATGAGGAGGATCTGCGGCTGGAAGATGTCAGCGATGCCATAGTAAGGATACACAGCAGCCTTCCACACACAGTTTGAAAACACACTCCCACTACTACTGGCAGTAAGCCCCAGAGAACAAGACCTTTTCTCAAATAAGAGTTCTGGATAAATACTGACAAAACACAGTGGAAGAAGTGGGTTACCAAAAGCTATCAACCTCTCACTCACCATCCAGGGCTCAGTGGGTTTTTATAAAGCCCTGGTGCATTGAGGGGTCAGTGGAGCACAGTGTGGGCTATACTGTATCTCATTCCGCCTTTAGCCATAAATGGCAATTTGTCCAACCGCTAGGGGACAAGAATGTAACGGACAAACTGATAAGAAGAGGAGACCCCTTCTTATTCCGACTCACACACACATAGAGCAGTGATAAGGCTGAAGGGGCCTCTTGGAGATGCTTCTGGCATGTAGTCAGAAATAGCAAAGTGGTGGATTTGTCTGGCCGTCCGTTAGACTGACCCTGCACACAATAAGACACCATCAATAATGCAAGAGAAAATTGCCCATTTAAATTCTTTTAACCTGCTAATGGAATAACAGATACACTCTCAAGCACAAATCTGAATAGGAGAGTGCTTCCTGAGAGAACAGATTCCAGGCCAATATCACAACATGGCAAAAGCCAATATAAATGCAGTCACAGCTGACCTTTATATTCCCTCTTTAAAAGCTTTAATTGTAGTGACATTTACCTTCTGACAACACAGTTGTCCTCCAAACAGCGCCAACGATGACATTCAAGACTGTCATATTAATACTTTTATGGTATGTGAGTGTGTTTTTCACTCAAGGATGTGAAAAATGACATCCAGAAGCATCGCATTTTGCCCTTCAGTATAACATAGCCTCAGTCATAGCAGGGACACTCCATGTGTAAGCTATAAAACTGAAACAATCCAGTTAATACAAGCAGCATACATCAACGTGACAGTTCCAATTCGTTCTCTCCGGTGAAACACTTGTATCTGTCCTTGTGTAAAATATGCATTAATAAATCCTCTGCAGCGTATTTTTAAAAAAGGCTTTTCAAAGCTTAAAAAACATCATCACTATACATGGTCTGACCAGGAAAAAAGTGCAGGATCAAAGAAAATAGCCAAAATGTTAAAATGTAGAGACTCAGCCATCTCCTTCAGCTCCTCACAGTCAGCAGTAGAGGAGTTGGTGTACTCAGCTCAGAGGTCCAGTTTTTCCACTGAGAATAGTTTTAGTCTCTCACGGCCCATTATGGTCTCTGGAGCCCAGAGCGCAGCGTCTCTCCTGACCTC
This sequence comes from Dascyllus trimaculatus, assembly GCA_024666655.1. Classification (NCBI taxonomy): domain Eukaryota; kingdom Metazoa; phylum Chordata; class Actinopteri; family Pomacentridae; genus Dascyllus; species Dascyllus trimaculatus. The sequence continues at coordinate 6,823,680 of CM045453.1, forward strand.
TAACAGATGGTGTATCTTCAGTAGGTGCACCGGGGCTAAATTCAGATGAGATAAAATCCTGGAATGGTGGTAATGAGGCAAGAAGTCGAAAAATGTCAAAGAGGCTCCATTTAGCATTTTTGAGCATCACTTAATCATCATCAGATCAACTGTGATCATCTGAATCCCTCTCTGAACACTCTGGTTGAGACAGGTGAGTGCTGTGTTTGATATCGATGCCTGGACCACAGCGTCTCTCCTGACCTCTAACAGATGGTACATCTTCAGTAGGTGCACCGTGGCTGCATTCAGAGAAGGTCAAATCATCAAATGGTGTTAATGAGTCAAAAAGTTGAACATCAAAGAAGCTCCATTTAGTGTTTTGGAGCACTGCTTAATCACTTTCAGAGCTGTGATCTTCTGAATTCCTCTGAGAACACCCTGGTCAAGACAAGGAACTACTGTGTCTTACGTCAATGCATTTGTAATAATATCAAGGTGGTAAAAGAAATTCTTGAAATGTAGCTGTTTGGAACAGATTACCTGGCCTTGATTCATACTCAGATCCAGCAGATCTACTTCTAAGTGTAATCCCTGACATGATGTCAAATGCAAAAATGGGAATGTTGGTTTGTCAGTCTGTCCAGTGGGAAATACTTCTACAAATCTGGATGGATCTGCAAAATGTTCCAGAGACATTCATGAGCTCCAGTCATTATTCACTCATAATTTTAAGGATATATGGTCAGCAATATCCTTTTTGTCTCTGAAGGGCAAATTGTTGTACTTTGGTTTAAGATTAAATAACTGTAAAGGTAATGGAATGCATACATCTTCAGCTCTACCTCGTGCTCAGTACCAATGGGCTGTATGTTGGCATGCTAATGTGCTAAACTGAGATTGTAACAAGGCTGACATGCATTCAGTTCTTTAGAGGCGGGACAGAGTCTTACAATCCAGTGGTATTATCATGAAAAATTAGCTGTACAGATGGGTTGTTTTACTTGTACTCCAATTTCAAAACATCTGTTATTGATTGCACGTGAGAAAAAAAGCCTCCACGGTTCATTAATTAATATTCATCATTCTATTTAATGGTGATATTGAAGGGGAACATCTTAGTACAAAGGCTTTCTGCTAGCTTGGTAACATTTCTTTACTTAATTTAACTACTGCATTTACTCACTCTATTTAATTCTTGAATAATATGCTGTTTGTAGATCTCCTGTATAGTGAAGTCATACCACCCTATCATGATGAGTTCAGAAAATCTTAGGCCTAGCAACTGAGACAATAAACGCATTAGGAAAATGTTTATGGACGTAACAAATCAAGTGAGAATTTGGGTCATTTTCTCATAGAGTTCTGTACAATCAGACTTCTTTGCTCAACCAGAGGAGTCGCCCCCTGCTGGTTGTTGTGTTGGCTTCACTTTTCAAAACCCAGAGGCTACGTCCATCATTCATATCCAGTCTGTGGGTTTAAAAATGTATGTTTTTCTCTGCAGGTCATCTTTCAATAATGCATGCACACTTTTTCATGACATGGCACTTGTGTCAGCGCAACAACAGAACTGGCTTTTAGGGGAAGGAGGAGGACATGTGTCGTACTAGCACCATCTTTGGTGGTATGGAGTTTTCCCATAGATTTCTATTCAGGTTTCTTTAGTGGTATAGAGCATCCAGTGCTATTCAGGCTTACTGTAGGTACAAATATAAGTATACAGAAATTAACCTTTGGTTTCTACATTTTACTATCAATGCTTCATGTGAAGATAGAGGATAGTTTTTATAGCCGTTTAGTGAAAAATCTGAGGATGCACATGATCTCTCAAGTTGAATGGGCACGATGCCTCTCGATGGCAAATGTGGTGAACAGTGCACTGCATTCACATCTAACACCAGAGTGGCAAGAACTGTATACCCTCCATGACAGCTATGCCTCTACACAGCCTTGTAGTATCATGTGAAATGTAAATGATTATTTTTCAGTGTCTTCTTTTTAGAGTGGCACCTAAACAAGTGAAGCCAGAAACTGGAACTGTGTTTCCATTACAGCTGACTTAATTTGGATTAACTGGCTTTATATTTAGATGCAAATGGCAGCAATGGTGAAGACATCTACTCTGAGTTACAGTGCAGAGGCTTGACTGGTTGTTTTGTTTTGTTTGGATTTAGTTTTTCTCCAAATTGCGAAACAAGATGGGAATATGGAATTACACATGTCAAACATGTTGACATTGTTTTAAGAGTGTTTCAGTTAGAATCTACAGCCTCACAGAACTATCACAGGAGTGATTTAGTTGCTGATATAAAACTGATACATGCAGCACCTGTGAAGAGCAATGGCTTTGTCTTGTATTAATATTTTCGATCTAAACATTCACAGACATCTTAAGGTTAAGAAATAAAACTTCAGAAATTAGGATTTCTTTAAGTCTTGACCCAGATACGGCTGGATATGCTCAGTTCATAGCCTGAGAGGCAGCCACTCAGGCCGGAGCCTCCAAATCAGATTTTTCAGCCTGTGGATGAGATCTGATCTTTTCATGGCTGCCTGAGCTGGGAAGATCTGATGTGGTTCCACCCTGTTTCACAGCATTGACAAGATGAGATTTGTACCACATAGAAGTCTTTTTTGAGGGTGTCATTTTTTCTTGGGCTGTGGTGCCAATATCAGATATATTTGTCTGTAATAAAAACAGATTAAAAATTAAACTGCGCCACACTGTTGTGATCGGAGCTCATTTTGTTCGCCTTAGTCTGACATCATGTGACATACTGTATACTCATTACCTGCAAGTATCAAGAGGCCTTTATTTCTTCATTTTGCAAAGTGTTTGCATCATTAAATAGAGTTTGAGGCTGATTCCTGTCATACCTGAATTATTTTTCGGTTAGACAGATGTTTTTGGTCTGTTTACAGAAATGCAGTGGATACATTACATCATTCTCTGATAAATGAAGTGTCTGGTTCAGTCAGCGCTTTCATTTTGTCTCTGAGAGAACCTTGTGCTCTTCCTGTAAGCCAGATAACAACAAAAGATGATTACAAGAAAAGACAGCCGCGAGGTGACGAGAAACAAGAAAGACTTGAATTGAAGTATTGGACTGAAAATGTGAGGGTGACTGAGGGAGACAGAGATCTCTCTTTGTGTGATTCTGAAGTCAGACTTGACATGAAACAAAGATGTGACACTCTTCACCATGAAGGGTTTGATCTTCTGATGACGGCTGGTTTGCGGAGGATCGGCTGGTTTCTAAGCAGCGTGTTGTGATTTACTTGCGTTACCTTTAGTGTGGTCTGTGTGCTCACCGGTCTGTACGCTCCATGATCCAGGAGAGTTTGACATGTGATGCACACCAGAGTCTGCAGGATGTTAACATGTGCTCTCTTCACAAATTAACCTGCAGATTTTTGGTTTGCTGTTTGGAAGCGGATTTATAAACATGAATTAAAATACAGTTTTCAACCTACCAAGTAGTGTATAATGTGTAATTAGTGTGACCCTGAGTGTGTCCAGTGTCATAGTGACATTGTGTCTGTATGTTTGAATGCTGTGCGCTTTTCATTTCCTTCCAGGGAGCTGGTTGGTTTCACCCTGACAAGGGCAGGCTGAAAGCCACTTTATTATTTTGCTGTTAGTCTACCCTGAAGCCAAAATGTCTCTTTAAAAACTCATGAGGGCTGTAATTAATTGTTGTTGCTGGTGGTTGTTGGGAGCTATGAGGAGGTGAGTCTCATTTTCATGCTGCACCTGAGCTTCCCCTTGACCGGGGGCTAACACAGCCTATTTGTAGTATCATTTTGAATAATCTTTTTGTTCCACAATAATTAGCCAACGTCATGCACTACTAGACTGTGTGTAGTAATCAGATGACTGGTGACTCTGTGTTTTGACTGAAAAATGTTGTATTAAAACACTCTCTGAAAGGCCACTGATCGGCCACAACATTAAAACCTGGTAAAGTAAATAACACTGATTATCTCATTGATGCTTTGCTGGAAAGACTTGACTTTACTTCGACACTGAACACCCAGGATACACTACTAAAGAATAGCTTGAGGAACACGACCAAGACCCCAATCCTGCCATATGGACGCAATCTGGATGCTTCACAGACCCCAATTCAAAGAGGCCAAAAAGATCCATTGCCAATGTCCTGGTGCTGGACAACACAGGACAACCCCAAGTGCTAACCACCTATCGCTGCAATAGTTTTCCTCATCACTGAGTGGAATAAATGGTACTTTGCTGCTATTCTCTGTACATTATTACGTGTCCCTTCAGCTACACCATTTTTTCTTTCTTCTTCTTTGTCTTCCTGGTGGGCAGTATGGGGGACCCTGAGTGACATGTGTTGCCTCATGTATTGGCTTTGGCCTTTCTAAAATAAAGAGAGCCATTGAGATATCTTCCAAACCCTAACCCAACCAGCATGAAGTCAGGTTATGACATCACCTACATGCACACTGTATGTATTTTACACAGTGAAAAGTTTGTGGGAGCCCTCTTTTAAACATTGAGTCCTATGTCCTTATAATTGTTTTAAAGACCTGCTCAGGTTAAAATCTAGTGTCTTCTAGTTTCAGCCTTTTTAACATGTCCAAATGGTGTTTTTTACATTCTGAAAGACATATCATGAGTGCAGTAAGTAGTAAACACAATGGTTAAGCATTTTCACATTGAAACAGCAGTGTAGTGTTCACAGCCTCAATAACACAGATTTAGACCTCAGGAACCAATCCTGTCAGTTTACAGGGATGGGCTTTCTCTATCATTATACCTACTTAGAATTAGCTTCTGGTTTAAAAAATCTATGGCTGAATTATTTCAGTTTGTCATTGTATAATGCAGAGTAGCTTTACAGAGTTTTAGTAGAGCTGGTGTGCTGAGCTGCAGTAAAATGTGCAGGGTTAGAGAGATTCAGGGACTTCATACATCTTCCACACACCTACTCAAGCAAGCGGCTTACATTCTCTAAGGTATATTGAGTGTATTTTTTGAGTCTGAGCCACCAAACTTAATCTCACAATCTAAACCCATTCTTGTGCTTCTCGTTCTTTGACTATTGTTCTCTAAGAGCTCCTTTCATTTTCACCTCGTCAAGGATCCTCTTGTTTATACTCCAACAAAATAACACCTTTGTGTCTGTGTTGTCCAGTGACCCCGACCCCGATGGTGATATACGCCGGTCTTAGTTTAAGCTCCATCACGCTTTGCTGTCCTCTCTCTCTCTCTCCTGGCCCACCAAATGGATTAGCAGCTCCCCAGGGGCCCATGATGTCATGGAAAAATGAAATACTTACTGCTGCAGGATCACTAAGACCAGCTTCACTCTGTGCAGGTCTCTGACAAGTGTCCTTTGCCCTGCTAATAACTTAATAATGATGATGTCGTCATGTCAGGGAGCTAATTGCAACAGGGTTTATGGTGTGTGTTCACGGTGAATGTCCAGGAGTAAGTGATGTTGGAAGAGGTGAATGTAATAGTTCATTATCTAATCAGTGCCATAAAACACTGTTTGGAATCCTGTGAGATGAATGTTTCTCTCTCCACTATGACATAAAAATAACCAGAGGACACCAGAACAGTATTTTTTGCAAAGAACAATAACAATTTTTTATTAACTCGAAATAATATCAGATGCAGCAAACAAAGATTTTTTTTTTCAAATCCATGGTAATATTCAAATAATTACATTCAGCCAAAAGAGGAAGAAAAGTATTATAAAGGAAAAAAACGAGGAAAAAGAAAGAGGGGATTGAGATTCAGAGGGAGGAGATGGTTGAGTGTGTGTGGGACTGATGCTGATGGTGATATGCATCCCAATTAGGGCGAGGATGGGACAGTACATTCATTTTGGGTCATCTATTTCCTTATACCCTGTTTCAGCTCGTGTCTTTGCCTCTGTTGGGTGAGTAGTATGGCTTTGCTCTCTGAACTCTCACAAGCCTTCTGTACTGTAAGTCTCTCTTCATTCTGTGTGTGTGTGTCACTGTGTGCACCCAAACCCCCCGAGGATTGTGGGACGTTTTAATTAAGACAGTGGAGGCTAATGTGGGTTAAACAAAGACCATCTCTGTCTGTGAAGATTACACTCGCTATGCTCAGCTCCTGCAGCACTTTTCACATTCTCAGTCTCACTTGTGGTTTGTCCTAGTACTAACTGCTGAGGGCCAGTGGTGTAGGGAGAGCGCTCCCTCGGCCCTTTAGCTTTCTTTGTTCTAAAATGGTAAGTAGGTTATAGGGTGACAGGGGCGCCACCGCCAACTGAATATTCATACGCCCTCCTGCCTTGACACTGTCCAACAGATGTTTTGATGTCTTTTTATAGCACTGGGTTCTCCCACCACTATCACACACACACAGAATCTGGAGCACTTCTCTCTTAGAAGTATCCAATGTCAGCGCTTGCCTGAAGCAACAAACTAAAATACACTGCCTAGAGACACATACACTCGTACAATAAGGAACACTCTCAAGACATCTGTCTGACTCAAGGCCAGTCGGGCATTCTTCTGTTATTGGGCTACAAAATATGAATCACTTCCAAACAGAGAGGTGAGCACCAAAACAAAAAAAACGTGAGGAGTTTTCTGGGACAGCTAACCTCAAATGATGTCACTTGGAAAAAAATAGCTTGTGAAGGTGAGGAGGGGGGTGAAGAGAAAGGGGAGGGAGGGTGCAGATGGAGTGAAGGGGAAAAGGGTAAAAAAGAGACAGACAAGAGAGAGATACACATCTCCTGATCATCAGGCGGTTTTATAATCGCAGGCTAATTGCCTGTCGGCAAAGGTAGCACTCAGATGTCCTCTTAGTTATGTAATGACCCCCTACAGGGATTGATGGAGGGAGAGAGGGATGGAAAGAAAAAGGGGGGAGGCAGGATGAGGGGAAAGGACGAAGACAAAGAGAGGTGGGAAGAGAGGAAAGGAGAGTGAGGCAGGAAATGACAGAGCAGTGATAGCAGGATGGAGAGGGGACACATTCATCAGGCTGTCTGTGTGTGTGTCAGTGGGAAATCTTCTGTTTCTATTCCTATGAGGACTAAATGCTCTCATAAGGATATAAAGATGAGGAAATCCACAAAGTGCCACTTCTACAAAGGATGACATTTAGGAAGGAGTCAGGGTGATGATTAATGAATGAAGGTAGTCATGGTCCTTAGAAGGATAATAACAAAACAAAAAACTCTTGGATGTGAGAGACAGCAAGGCAGCTTGCTGAATGAAAAACGCATCACACCAAGGTGCCCGCCTTCTCTTTCCCTCTCTCTCACACACACACACACACACAAACACACACATGCATGTACGTTGCCCGGGGAGAGGATGGGGACACTGAGATAGACAGACAGAGCAAATGCATGCACGGTGGCGGACAAAGTGAGCTGATAAATAGAGGAAAAAGGGGGAGTCGGTGAACAATGGCACACTCGCGTCACCGCGCTCGGACAAAAGCACAACCTCTCCTCGCCAGCATCGCACGGCTTTTAATGTCAACCAAAAGGACAATGACGCACATCGGCCTGCTGTAACCTCCGGCTACAGCACGAGATGCAACAGGATATTTGCACCCTCATCTGAGTCAAACTGATGGTAGTAGCACTTTATTCCACTCTCACTTGTTAAGAAGTAAGGAGGGGGAGGAAGCCAAGCTAGGGCCTGAGTGACATCAGGAAGTTTAGATGATGATGATTATAATGGCGATAATGATAGTAATGATGGTGATGAAGATTATGATGCTTGGGAGGTCAAAGGTGACGAATGAAAGGCACAGCTTCAATGATTCCACCTGAGTTGTCACTGTCTTTTGCAACTCTTTGTACAGGGACTCTTCGTTTTCATATAGTTTTGAGTTCTAAATTCATTTTGTGTACTGTATGCTATTATTTTTAAATCTCCAGCACCAGTAAAAGTTCACCTCCAACAAGAGCTCGGCTACACCAGACACTGTTTTAAAGGGACTCGCTGCATTGGAGGGGTTTTGGAATGGATATACAGCGCGAGCTTGAATTGCTCGCTGACATCTTACAATACAGCCACACACACAATCATACACACAACTGCCCAAAACGTCAAACATACAGACTCACACATTGAGGCTTTTCTAAACAGTCAAACAACATAAAAGAGGGGAACTGGGGACTGTGCTTTAATTATTTGTAGAAAATAACTACGCACACCAGGCTTTCTCTCACACAAACACACAGAGGTGGAGGATGAGATATGAGTGGTGTTGTGCGTGCAGGCGGGATGCATTAATGCTCTGGTCCAATGGGATTTCCTGAGTTGTATGAATGACAGTCCCTCTGGGAGAACCTCAATGGGGTTCGTCACATCACCATGGAGATGGGAGATTCTGCATGTGTCACATAAACATGCCCTTTTGCAAGCATCATAGAAAAGAAGGGAAAGTACAGAATAAAAGGCAAAGCTTTTCAAGAGTCAGTATGAGAGGAAAGAATGAAGAGCATTTCTGAAAAACAAGGAAAAAATAAGAGCTCTTCATGAGGATCATGACAAATGGCAATAACAAACCGTATCACAGTATCCTCTTTTGAAATAAAAAATAAAATAAAAACTTTTCACATTTGTATTGTTATTTTTTCCCAGTAGACTATATCACACAGTGATAACGAAGAAAAGGAGAAATCTACAGCCACGTTAGCTTCGTGCAAAAAACCACATACACTGGCACGCCGCATAGGCAAAGAGATCAAAGCAAGACAACGCATACAAAAATATAGAAAATCTCCAATGCAACTTATCTCTTCACAGAAAAAAACTTTTCTGTCTTTACAACCTTCCTGCCGAACATCTATCGCCAAAGGGTCACTTCAGGAACATTCTGTTTGTGTTTGTCGTCGTTGCTGCTGCTGCTGATGCTGCTGTGTATTTTTTTAAGACAACCAAAGTTCTTGTGTCTTCCATGCAGGAATCCACAGAACTCCCAAAAATATCCAGTAGCTTTAGTTGATCATTATGGCAGATGTCCATCATAATGATGTTTAGAATAATATGAACCACGACATGTTTGAGTGATAGAAAACTAGTACAATAAAAGCATATCATTTCTGTCATATCATTTGTGACAAATCTTTTTTTAAACTTTGTTATTTTAAAATACATACTATGTCCTGTCACTTTGAAAACATTCCAGCATTTGCTCATAATTGGTAGTGACAGGGTTAAATAGTTTGGCATACTCAGCAAGCCATGCCCAAAAGGATGCTATTTAGTCTCTTGCAAAGGAGGACGGGGAGGGTGGCAAGGGCAGGTCCCAGGATGCAGTGTCAACCTGCCCCCACATGGGAGACGCTGGGGAGATGGGCAAGGGTTATACTGAACAGCTGAGATTACAAATCGTGCTCAAGACCGGGTCAGCCCATTGATTTCAGCACTCGCAAAACACATGCAAAGATAAGTCAGAGTTCTGGACTCTCAGTCATTCTATCTGCCTGGTGGTGGCATCTGTTTGCTTCGCAGGTAAGGACAGAGCCGAAAACTGTGAGCGTCATACCCACGAGTCAGTCGCTGGACCACGGTAGCAAGTCCAGCTCTCACTGTCTTCACACTGATAAAAAAGATTGTTTGGACGCCTTCAAAGAAAATCGAGTTGATATGTGGAATGGGGACAAAGCAGTTACGAGGTGGAGAGGAGGAGCTGAAATGCTGCAAGTAAGGCAAAGACGGATGATTTCTGTATCAGTCAGAGGAGAAAAAACAAAACAACATGCTCAGAGATTCAAACTTTTCAGACGCCATGAAGGAGAGGGATGCAAAAAAAGAAAGTCCTCCATAGACTGTGGAGGGATTCAATACTGAGGTGAGAAGAGAGGACTCATTGGTTGCTTGGCTCTCCTGCCCTCTCTTCCTCCTCCTCCTCTTCATCCTCCTCATCCAGGGAAACCACCCCAGAGGAGGCCACGTCAGACACCCTCCTGCGTGGGTCATAGTCGGGCTGGTACTCCACCCCATTGCCTTCTGCCTCCACCTGGCACACGGTGCTCTCATAGTCCTTGCAGGGGGTGTCGTCATCCTCGCCGGGTGACAGGTACGTCTCGGAGTAAGACATGGAGTAGCAAGGAGAGTCCTGACCCCCGCAGGGCCTGATGCCCCGCCCGCCCCCACGCAGGCTGTGGAAGCCACAGTCTCCCCCACCGGGCCCGCTCTGCCCCACCCTCTGAAGTCGGGCCAGCAGCAGTTCCTCCCCTCCGTGCAGCGCCGACAGGATCTTTGCGGCAAGCTCGGCGGCGTTGCTGTGGGAGTGGGTGCCGCGGTGCCCGCCCAGGTCACGCAGCAGTGGGTGCTGCTCATCCAGGCTGCAGAGGCTAGAGCACAGGGTGTCTGGGGAGCCTGCCGTAGGAGAGGGCTCTCCGCTGCCACCTCCCTCTCCACCTCCTCCTCCACTCTCACAACAGGGGCCTCTCAAGCCCAGGTGCTGGCAAAGTTGGCTGTGGATCAGGTCCTTCAAGTAGGGAGGATAAGATGGCACATCTAGAGGGAATGATACAGACTGTAAGCATGAAGTCCTGAAGGAAGAAGAACAATAATAGGAGAAGAATATGAGATGAAGCTATAGTATTTTCAGAAGGTATTTTCTGAGGGGTTGCAGCATCAACACTCATTTAATTTTTTGTTCATTTAAAGGTACCCGGTGGAGACCTTTACCTGGTGCTACAGAGCAATGTTTTGATGAGCTGATGTTTGTATCTTGAGCTTCACTGACACATTTTGTGCAAATGTAAACAATATAATACATATACTGTATATATAAATACATTATATACAGTATGTATACTATACAATGCAGGTTGAATTTTATGTCTTAAATCTGCTATACCAATCATTTATGTGGAAGAAAAAACATCCAGCATGTTAACTCCACAGAGTACCTTTGAGATAAATAATTTTGGGAAGATAAGTTCACTTATGTTAATCACACAAGGTGAATTTTGGTTCCATTTCTATTGCTGAATAAAACACTGAAAAAACACAAATAATATATTATAATATTCTAATTTTAGAAACTAATAAATGTACAATTTTTGTTTGTTAAAACATTAAAGAATCCGCTCTCCCAAAATTAAAGCAATGCATACACAGTAGTGACAAAGTCCACAGAAAAATGTCTTCACTAGAAATATGTGAATGTGAAGTGTGAAAAAGACATTGTACACTGTATAACAAATGTGTGAAAAATACCAGCAGAGGAAAATGATGAGAAATTCAAAACCATTAGGAAATATTTAAAATAAGAAACATGTACAATATAAAAACCCTAAGTAGGATTTTTGGTGAAATACAGCAATATGAGAAAGGAGAAAATATAAAGTTATATGATACAAAATAAAATGCTTGATTACAGTAGTCAAAAAAGTGGCGTGACAGAGAGCCAAGTTATAGTCTCTTGTTTTGGGGAGAAAACATGGTCTGCAAAGAAACACAGTATGTGTTCTTAACCACTGCTGAAGCACTAAAGGCCAAATCTGTGACAGTGAAGCAGTATCACTGACTCAGATTACATTACAGGTAGAGCTAACCAACATCACGTACAGGTTGGTACATGTGAAGCTCCTATCCTTAAATGGCCTTCTCCAGAAGGAAAGAACCCACTGATGAATATATGAAGACAGAGAAGCAGCAATGAGCTGAATGTTATTAGCTTCAGTGCAGGTTATTGGTGGTGCCGTGTAATCAAGATGAAAGCTTTGGTACATACACACAAACACACATGTACACACAGCCATGGTCAAATACACTCTGTGTATTTATAACCCACTCACACACCATCCTCACACAGACTCTGTCTCTGCAGCAAAGGAAATGATATTAAACTTGCAGGAGGGATATCAAATTGCGCCGAGGAACAAAAAAAATGTCGGGAGAGGATGAAAACTGGGGCACTGGGACAATGAAAGATACAGAGTGAGGGAGAGTGGAGAGAGATGGATGAGGAAGAGGGTGTGTAATGGGGTATTAGGACGGAAGGGGACAATAGGAAGGGAATAAATGTGATTTAGCTTTTGTGTGTGTGTTTACCTGTGCTCTGTGTGGTGGGCTCGTTGGCAGGCAGAAAGTCTTCGTCATATGAGTCATCGTTGGACTCATCGCCATCCACAGAGGACCAGGCCCTCAGCTTAGCCTCCGCTATGGCAAACTGCTCTGCCACACCTGCAGACACACACATGCACACATGAGCTACACATGTACACAAGCAATTGCATGGTTGGCATGGCAACAAGAAGGCACCGTGAGGCATTGTGCCTCCATGTCATGTCGCTGTTTCTGATTGACAGGTCTGTGTGAGGAACAAAGTGCACAGCGTAGAATTAGACTGGACACAGACAGCACTCCCATTTCAGTGAATGTTCTTCAGCGGTCATTTGGCTGCTGCACTTACAATGGATGTCACTGAGTGTTTGATCGTGTTGTTATGCAGGTTGCATTTCTGCTAGTGCAGGGGAGACAGAGAGTTAGAAGACGCACAAAGACGACACACGCAAGATCAGTGTGCTCCTCAAAAGTCCAGGAAAATTCCACATTAGTAAAGTAATCAGCATTGACATTTTCAGTGAAAAAACAATGATGTAACGTAAGGTCATGTTTTTTTGCCATAAAAGATGATGTCTAAGTCATGGCTGGTATGAGCAAATAGAGCAGTTTGCTGAGGAAGGGTGGGTAAAGAAAAAACTGAACAGGAATATCTACATATGACTATACATATCTACCAAACAAAACATAAAAAAGATGAATGAACACAGGCTCTCTTCGCTGTGGGAAAATAATATGTAGAGACATGGGTAAAGCTAGGAATAACAGCCTGTCTCTAACATAAGTCTGCTCTCTTTGTCGTTGAAGTACATAAATGCCCCAACCACTGTTTGTACAATATGTACAATATTTGCAGTATTACTGAGTGTAGTGTCTTTCTTGTTTTGTCCTGCCCAGTAACATCCATGAGGGGAACAGGATGCTAAACGCACTTCTTAGCAGATCAGATCAAAGCAGTTTTATTTGTACAACGCCAAACTATGAAGCAGGATAAAAATGTCGACATGACATGAGAAGGCTTAAACACAAAAACACAGCACTCTGGAGATCTACAACAGTGTTACAAAGCGATGTGTCTTTTCACAATCTTTGACTGAATTCAAACACCAGCTCCAAAGAGCTTTGTTACAAGAGAGCAGCCAAACTTTTCATTTTGTCGTTACAGAATTAACATGAATTAATTACACTAATGTAATCTGCAGCTGCTGATGTCTCTCTGTCATTTTAACTAACGCAAGCCTCAGTTGACTAAAAGTGAAAAGCCTGCTGCAGCACTAGAGGTTTTCTGGTTCTCTCTGCTCCTACAAAAAGTGAGGAGGGATAAAAGGTGTGACAAGAGATTCATTAGCATCGGAGCTATGGGTATTTTGCCAATCTGGAGCTGAAGATATAACACATCTTCTACAGTGCAGCGAAAAAGAAGAACACACTTTTCTGGCACAAACTAAACAAAAACTGAACCCAACAGAGGATTTATTGCAGGCTGCACAGTATTTCAAGACTTGGATTGTGCTTTTGTCAGTTGTACTTTAAGATGTATTTACCAGGTATATCTGTTTGTCTCTGTGTGTCTACATAAGACAGCTTGCACTGTATCTTACTGCAGAATCATCCAAAAAAACTAAATCATACAGGTGATAATCTGAGTTGATTGTATCTGTGGCTGTATTCCTTTAGTTGTTGTTTTTGCACTAGTGATAACCTTCCAAATGAATCACCATATTTTCCAAGCAACAAACACCCATCACATACATGTAAAATGCACAAATGTAAGGTCACAGCAGGGACATCAATGTATGTGTGTGTGTGTGTGTGTGTGTGTGTGTGTGTGTGTGTGTGTGTGCGCGTGTGTGTGGTGACTCAGCAAGTGCCAGAAACAGTGAGCTACAAGGTCCAAATGGCCAATCACCTCCAATCATCATCAGCAGCTGGCCAATCAGAGCCTTTCTCTTTTCCTCTTTATCTCTCTGCTCGCCTTCGCTCTTCCCCTCAGTCCATCTGCTTTGTATTCCTCCCAGTTCTCCTTCATGCCAAGCCTTTCTTTCAATCGTCTCTCTCAATAAAACGCTCTATCGACTCACCTGACTCTCCTCATTCTTACAATTCCCTTTTCTTTCACCCTGCAATCTTTCAGTCTTGTCCCTCACTTCTCCTTTTGATTTCTCCTTCCTCAGTCTCCTTCTCTCTACATCTCTCTCTTTCTCTCTCTGGTCAATGCTCAGTATTCGTGCGTTGTCTCCCACAGAGCGAAATCGATGCTTTCATTCATCTTCCACTGTAGCTGGATCCTGAACTCTCCTCACAAACAGTGACACTGTCTCCAGCAAACAGAATCCTGCAGGCTGCTCTTTAGTTCCACTTTGAAAACCTTTTGTAATTGCTTTAATAGAGGAAAAAGAAAGTTTTCACTTGCACACACGTTTTTATGTCTCTGACCCACATACCACACAAAAAAGGACTTAGGGATAATAGGGATAAAGAGATGTACACCCACAGACATACACACAATTACATGCATACAGTACCTGGTTCTTCTGTCTGTATGACCTTAAAATTATGCCCAGCAACATGCTGGAGGTGACCTACTTTAAAGCCAACCAGTACTATTTTACTGGTTGGCTATTTAAAATAGTATTTTAAATACTATTTTATGGTCAAATACAAACCAACAAACAGTCTTCTGTTCTATATTGATGCAGATGGCATCTGTAACATGGAATCCCCACTTTTATGTCTGCATAATTGTGTTAATATCAAAATCAAGTGGTTGCTTGGTTACAACCAGTCATGTGTAAAAACATGCTCATGATGAAGATCTGAAACGCAAACACTCCACTGCTACACTTGAACTACAACTTCAGCGCTTTATGTGAAGCTGTCTATAAAAAGACATTGATAGTTTGGAGGCAGCAGACTGTCTTCTGTGTGAATGATCCCTTAAACTTTAGATACTCCAGGTTACAGTCTCATATTTTCTCTATAGTGATTTGGTTAGAAGTAAATAGCAACTCATGCAGATGAAACTAGAACAGTATCTATAATAATCACATGAACCTGCTCATGCTGTAACAAGTTGTAAACACAACAATGACATTTCACTTGACAATCTTGTTAGCAGCTGCTTGATTTTGCATCAAGCAGACACAGAACAAAATGAGAATGATACTCTCGCTTGACCATGAACAGGGCTGCAACTGATGATGTGACTAGACTGCAGATTATTCCGTTTCCTCAATTGATCAATTAGTTGCGTGATCTATAAAATGTCAGAAAATGGTACATTAAATCTAAGTCAGTATTTCCCAAATTCCAAGATGACATCCTCAAATGGATGGAACTGTAATTAAAGAATTATTATTTGTTTGTTTTCCTAAAAATCACTTAAACCGATTCTTTATTATCACCCGGAGTTCAAATCCCACTCTCTCAAATGAAAATGCACCATTTACCCTATTGCAACACCACATGTTGCGTCTTTACTGCTCTCCGTGCTATCTCAGCCAAAAAATAATCTGAGGTAAGTTAAATTGTCCCATCATTTTGGTCATTATAATAAATTATATTATATTATATTATTATTATTATTATTGTTGTTGTTATTATTGTTATTATTATTATTATTATCATTATTATTATTATTACCATTATTAAAATCAGATGCAAACAGATGCAGCTTGACGCAGTGTCTTCATCAAAGTTCTGCTGCAATGCTGAATTCTGCAGTCACTTGTAGCAACATTTTGTGAAACCCCCAACACCAATTTCCCATTTTAGTTATTCCAACAGCCTTGTTTGCTGCAGGAATAATGTAAACCTGGTCAGGCCATGTACACTGCACTACAGTGCACCAGAAACTCTGACACACATACACACGCACACACATGTACTTCGCACATATTGTCTCACAAACACTCTGTCTCTGTCTCTTTCATTCATGCACACACACACACAAACACACAGTGGCATAGGTCTCCCTCTGTTGATCAAGGCTGGCAGCCAGTTTCATGCAGCATGGAGAGACACTGCAGGATTAACTTCAAAGAATGCATGCTATGTGTGTGTGTGTTTGTGTGTGTGTTGGCAGAAGTCAGTCTATCAACAGGACAACCCACCTGCAGTGCACTTTCAATTCTCAGGATGCCTCCTACACAATCAAGCACACACCATTACCATATGTTTTAGTATAACTAGTGTGACACCAAAACACTCACTTCACACATTTGCACGTGTTCACTATACGTATTAACAGGCTCGCTGACATTCACACAGTATGTCCAGTCACCCACACTAACATCATCACCGGACTACAAGGAGAAACTTGACAAAAATAAACTGAGTCAGCACTACTGGCAGCTCCCTGATGGGCTGGACGCACACCGGTGATGTGAGCAGAGGAGACAGAGAGGAGTACAATGTAGTAATATCTCATCTGAAATTCTTTTTAGGGTTCACACATGTTTCAGTGCCATTTACAACCAAGCAATTCTTACTACATTTCTGTGTGACATGCAGTGGGTGGCTTGGTTCAAACCTGTACTGCGTTTGTTCAAATAGAAACTATTTTATGAATGTATGACATGCCTGATTGTGATCATTTTTGGTGCTTTACTTTTGATAAACCAGTTTCCTTGAATCATCATTACAGTTGCACGTAAAACCATAAAATCGCAAAGACGGAGGTACGAGCAGAGAAGACAAGTCCTGTAAATAGTTATACATTAAAGAGGAAAGAAAAAAGAAAGCAGAACAGAAGAGGCATAGAGGAAAATCGCTCAGTCACGGTGGCACTAGCCAGGAGCAAAACCTTACTGTGCAAATTAACCTTGAGAGTCTGCATTGCAGGGAGCGAGCAAGAGAACGGAGGGAGAGCAGGCAGGAGGGACAGGGTGAAAGAGACAGGAAAAGAGGAAATACAGAGACAGAGGGCAGAGAGGAGCATTTATAGAGGGGATGGTGTAAATTGGGGAGAGAGGGTTAATGAGAAGATAAGGCAGAAGAGTATGAAAGAAGTCAAAGATGAAGTGAGTCAGTGAAAGATGGAGGAAACAGACGAGCTGTAGGTGAGCGCTGTTTGAGAACAAACCATCCGAAAATGGAGAAGAGTTGAGTGCGAGAAATACTGACATGCAATCAAAATTATATATATATATATATACACACACATATATACATATAGACACAATATAATATAATTATAATTATAGACACAATATTATTTATTTATTTATTTCTGTCTCCGTTTTGCCTGCATTGAGAATAAATCTCAGTATTCAGATTAAGTAGGCAGATCTGGCTGACTGTCAACAGGCAAGTCATCCAGGTCCAGTGACGCCATGCTGCCATATGGCTCCTACTTGGTTTTCCAATGCCAAGGAAAGGCTCATCAAGTTTATGTCAGGAAGTAGGCAACATTTTTATTTTTAATTTCTTTTTTGCATAGTGACAGCATTTTACACTGTCAACATTAGTATATTTGCCAACACAAACAATATGGAGACTGTAAAATATGTTGTATTAAGTCTTTATGTTTGTGATGTTGTTAGTGCTATCTCAGCTCAGTGTTAAATCCAGCATTACAAACAGCTGGTGCAAGCTTGAAAGATGTATGTATTTACCATGCATTTAAAATGCTAATAAACTGCAATATTTGAAGGGCAGGATCCAGTGTCTTAATCTGTCTTTTGTCTCTTGAATTTGTCTCCTAACAATATTAAAGGGCAATACTAAATCACCTCACCGCCCTTCTGATACTGTGGTTGACCTTGCTGAGATCAGAACCTGGCTGCTCTCCAGTCACAAACCACACCACCTCAGATGTGGTCTGGCCAATAAGATAGCATTCAGATTGCAGTGCCTTCTGTGTGTGTTTATACTGGATACAAACATTTTCCTGATCCAGGTAAGATATTTAGATGCACACTAGATGGTAATAACAAGTGTAAATCAGGTAAGGGATTAGCTACTTTCTCCATATATATCTAAACACCTAAAGAATATTCTGAAATCTGTATAAAGCCGTTTCCAAAGCAGGTTTAATATGAGCCACCATCACTACTGTGACTATATGAGGCTTATTTAACACTTAAGTATTTGTAACTTTTCTTACCAGTAATTAGCTATAAATAATGATCATATAAAACTGTTATTACATAAATTCTCTTACTTTGTTAGGATGGTTTCTTAAATAATTGCAACCTCCTGTGTGTTATTTTTATCATTACTTTCTCATAAGCTTTCTTGCCTTATGTGTCATTGCTTCACTGTATTTGTTGTCAGGTGGCTTGTGGACATTCAAAAACTTTTAGCTTGAAATTTGAGTGTAATAGAAAAATGTTGTCTTCCTGCAACATTTCTATAATATTAACAATAATAATAATACTAAGTAGGATATCTTACCAGCAGCAAAGCGTGCCTCCTGTTCTCCCTCAGTGAGGTCGGAATAAGAGTTGAAGTCTGACTCCAGCGCTGCAGGAGTGTCTATAGGCTTGCACCAACCTTTCCACTCTATCAAATGGGCTACTCTGCCCTGTGCCATGGCTGTAGGCTTTGTCACATGGTCCTTCACTACCTGGGAAATACCTACATGGCAAATATCACAGGTTATAATACAGCAATGATTGCTCATTTTCAGTGGGTGCATGCATATTATCAAGTACATCAAGTTCCATGCCGTTGTCTGCGTTAAATGCTGCACTCACCATGAAGGGAGGATCGTGCTAATGCAGCGATCTCTTGAATGGTGAGCGCTCGTCTGGATTTTGGTAACATCTCAATGGTGTCATCAACATTCACCTGAAACGACAAGAAAAAAAAAATGAGTGTGACGGGAAACTTGTACAGTAGCTCAGCATGAATGTGAGCCAGATCTGAATACAGCCTGCTATGACTCACAGGAAACCCCAGTGCTGCCTTTTGATGGAAAAGAGACTCCAGTGTTCAAAGTACTTCAGCTACTTCAATGTACTTCAAGGCCTTGAAAACAGAAGGACTTTCTTTTTACACGCCAATCAGTGTTTTAATGAGTCACAAGTGGTATGACAGCAACGCACACATGCATGTATGTGAGTGCTGGCACGCACTCATACTGACTTGTGCTAAATGATGATTATTTCAGCAGCTTCTCATAAGCAGGACTATATTTATGTTTAATTATGTGATTTACTGTGTAATAGCATGTTAAAGGTCCGGTTTAAATACCTCTGATTTGCAGAATGTTAATGTTGAAGAGTAGAGACAGGCATTTAAAAA
Organism: Dascyllus trimaculatus; assembly: GCA_024666655.1. Classification (NCBI taxonomy): domain Eukaryota; kingdom Metazoa; phylum Chordata; class Actinopteri; family Pomacentridae; genus Dascyllus; species Dascyllus trimaculatus. The sequence goes on from CM045453.1 coordinate 6,842,967, forward strand.
CAAAATGTCAGCGATACCGGTGAATGGTTTTACTTCATGTTAGATCTGGTGGTTTGCCAAGTTAGTCTGCAGGTCAATTTGCAAACTAATATTTTGTTGAGGTAACGGAGATTAAAGTTCTCACACCACAGCTCAGTATTTTGCCGTATGGCTACGCAGAGGAAGACAAACATGAAAAAGAAGCGTATCTCTGGTATTAACTTGGATTGATTTATATTTGCACATTATCCGCACAGCTGTTAGCCAAGTGGGCCTCTCGAGTGGTACCAGATGTGACTGATAGAAGATTTTATAATTCAGTCAGTTATATAAATTAAAAAATGTCTTGAAAGGGAACTCATGAAGCTGTGTGTGCAGACAGCTTGATAGGCACTCTAAGTTCCTTGCTGAGAGTTAAGAGAACAGAAGACAAAGGATGGACCTCCTCCTCCCCGTCTGTCCTCCATCAAATCTGTCTGCTCTGTAAAGTCAAACCACAGAGGGAGTATCAGGTGTTGACAAGTTCCTTTGTCTGCTAACTCTTTTTATAGCTCTACCTCTACTCACGTGGGAACCCGGCACGTCAACAGTAAAGGCCACATGCTGAGCTGACGCTACTCTGTTGTTACTCAATATGGGTCAGCACACTTGGCTGACTGAGCAATTTGATGACGGTTATGAGCAGACAAGTATATCTCAACAGGTACACACTGTGTCCAGTCCCACTGTGACTGATTGCGCTCCAGTTTCAGTTGCTTTCATTTAGAGAAGCAGCACTGAACTGGTTTACTCGCTCTGTTAAATGAACCATTAGTGAACATAATAAGCATTTGGATTGTTGAGCCATTCTGAAAGTAAACCTTCCTATTTCAATGAGCCACAACTCATTCAGATCACATTTGATTTACAGGGAATAAGGAAACACCAGTGATGAAGTTAGCTCATCGCAGATGCATCACTCTGGCCTGGACTTGTCAAATCCACTTAATACAGACAAAACAGCAGCCTAAATAAAAAACAACTAAATGATTTGTTAAAAGCGCCCTGCAAAAGTAAAAGGGGGATCCCGAGCTTGAGATCATATCAGTGGCTGCCGCGAGGCCTGGTAATCCTCTTGTGCCGCAGAGCAGCTCACAGATCAGAGGGAGGATAATCTGAAGGAGATGTGACACATACCCTCGAGGAACACTACAACTATATATTGTGTTGGTCTTTAATTAAAAATCATATGTCAGCCAGTTAATGTTGTCCACCCACAGTTGAATATCTTTTATTTGTTTTCAAATAGTTGTCCTGAGAAATCATTTCAGTGTGGTGTAGGAGGATTTTATATATCATCAGGGAGATCCAACTCGGAAACTCCGGTCTCATACTGCCTAACGCCTCAAAACTTGATTTCATTGCTATTTTTTCCAGCGGAGTATCCCCCGAAGATGCGATGGAGACATTTCTACCGTGAAGAAAATAACATTTGGAAAGACAGCTTATCATTTCTTAAGTTTAGAGGCAGAAAATTGTTTAAGCATTCCATTCAAATATATGAGATTTTCAGAAGCGAGTACAACCTTCTGCCTGAGTATCATTGTGCTGACTGCCGACTCTGCTCCTCCATTGATTCCCCCACTGCCCTACTGAACAGCAGAGTGCGTACACAGGAAGGCATGAGCTGCACTTAGAACAGACAGAGCACTTCAATTACACTGCTGTGCGGCATCTTTTTCCACTGCATGTACATATGCACAATTAAACCCACCTCAAGTCCTTTCAAAGCCTAACTTAAAACCAAACTGAATTCTAGCATTATAATCCTTAAATTTTAAGCCTAATATCCAACAGTAGCATACTTGTGTCTAGAGGTCATCAGAACGGCAGTTCAAACACACACATTATATCATGAAGCCATAAATCTTCATAGTCTAGTGAGCAGTAGAGGGTCCATCATGATGTTGCTCAGGTTAACTGCAGTCTCTGTAAGTCTGTGCTGACTAACGTGGCCTGGAGACTACAGAGAATAACACAACAGATTCTTTAACACAGTGCACCTGTTCAAAGCTGAGAGCAGACAGAGTGTGTGAGATATAAAACTAACCTGACCACTGTGTCCTTATCTGCATTACCTCAAAGCCTACACAAACAGACGCACAAACAGGTTTTACTTATCTATCTACGTAGGAGCTGTGATTCTATTTAAAAGAATGTGTTACAGTTGTCAGGATTTAATTGTAAAGTTTCATTTAAGAACCCAGTGGGGCTCATTAGGTGCACCTTTTTCAATGGTTTGCAGTGACTGAGCCATAAAAAACCTTGTTGTTATTGTGAAGCCGTACCATAATGCCTCAGGATTTAATAATTAAATTTTTATTGCTCTATTTTGGGGGGTAATTAAGGTTACATCACAGCAGAAATCTAATTTGTGCCACTGCACTGGCCGATTGAATCAAATACCCTTTTCTTATTTCCCAAACATCGACTACAAACAACAATGGTGCTCCTTGTTCAGGAGCCCATTCTTCTGCTGCACTCACAGGGATACATAAAAGTCATTATACAAATTTATACCGGCAAGCAATGGTTTCAGTGGAACAGACTGCCATGATATCTGCTTCCCCTTGTGGAAAATAACCCGAACATCCTTCTCCTCCTTCGACATGCCACATTTCTACCTCTCTCTGTCTTTTTATTCACCCTCCCCCTGTCTGAACTTTCACACAATGGGAATATTTCTATGGCAACCAGTCACCGTGGAACAATTCCTCCCAGTATGTCTGCGTGTCTGATGCACTGATGATGTCACACTGAACACCAAACAACAACCACCAAAGCCAAATGAGGACTCTCACACATGCCTTCCTCCTTTCTGCTATGGTAGACGCTGCTTCTCAGCTAAACTGGGCATCAGAGACAAGCATTAGCATCATCGTAGCCACCTTTGAAGCATTAAATAGAAATGTATGATGTCTAACCAGAAATCATCAATTGTTACTTTAATGCTACTTTAATAAAAATAAATCTCAAATGCCAAATATAGCTACTGTGTGTCTTTTTAAGGCTCCCTGAAGTGTAAAGCATTAGAGAGGACTTCCTCTGTGATGAAGAAATGTGGTGAGCTCAGCAGTCCAGCCAACCTGCCTCTCACAGTGCCCAGTGTTCAATAACAGACCCGCCCATAAAGAGTGAGAGGCTGCATTTCATAATGGATCACTGAGATGCTGCTAATCATTGCCTGGCTGGCTCACTGCGACACATCAGATTCACACCCAGATGGTGTGCACGGATAAAAGCGGCAAGGTGGATTCATCATCCCCGTCATCTGTGAGCCAATTATAAGCATCCTGCTTCAACTCCCACAGTCATAGCATTAAATAGTTTGTAATATAATACAATTCCTCTTTGTGACTGTAAAGAACAGTTGCAGAAAGGTTCCCTTCAAGCCTTAGGATAAAATGCACCTAAAGAACAACACCTTCATGTTGTTTATGCAGATTCACAGCCTATTCTTTACACCCATAAAAGGGCTTTATAGTTTATGACACCTCTTAAGAACCACTGTCCTTATCATGAAGTCCTTGTCTTTAAACTATGTGTTTGCTACAGGAATATGTTCCTGAGATTCAGTTTGCTTTGGGAGCAGGCCATCCTGTGCACCTGTCCCTGCAATTAAGGGTCTGCAAAGCCTGAAACACAAATGTGTTGTGCTGCAGGCATGTAGAATTCTAATAAACACTCACAAAGTTAAAAGTGGCATCTCACAGCTACGTTGACCCAAACACACAGACGTGGACCTACAGTACAATCACTGTAGCTCTGAGCTCCTTTGTTACATTTTGGCCAAAGGCGAGAGGTATTACACATCGCTGAGATTCCATTTAAAATCCTAAATTAAAAATTAATTGCTAATCACGCTGAATAGCTTGTAAATAACTAGAAACTAACCAGTTGATGTTAATGAAAACTAAAATGAAGAACGAACCCAGGGTTGAGACACACATTACAGACTTGGATGGCTTGATTAATAAGGTAATTATTAAACGAGGAAGGGTTGAGAAAATAATTTTCTGCTTCATGTGCTGAATTACGGAGAGACTGTCGTCTTTGATTAGGCATATCTGGTAGGTGCCCCGGTAGGTTATAATACACTAAGCTAGCTGAAGCCTGGCTCAAATCACATGACGTCGTATACACAGAACATACTTTTTTTTATCAGTTGTCCTACTGGAAGTGAGTGCTCTAATGCAGTAGATAAAACCAGTGTACAAGAACACTGGAACATTTAGGCACACAAATGGCTTTTTATCATTTAACATGACCACCTATAATAGCTAAAATTAAAGCACAATTATTTGACCAACTAACTGCAATGATAATGTTTATTGTAAAAATAAACAGTAAAGTAGGTGGTAAGTGCATGATTTTGCTATCAATCAGGTAATACAAGCTAATCGAAGCTGTGTTTCGACCTTTAGTTCACCACCACCACATCATGCATAACTACAACTTAATTGTTTTCTGGTATTTTCCTTTAACTAATGAATATAATTAGAGGTCAGCTGATATGGTTTTATCAGGGCCAATAACAATGTGGATTATTAGTCATCGAGGAGATCAATACTTGGGACTGATAACTGAGTAAGAATAAAAATCCAGGTAACATAGTTTAGAATAACGCAAACTCCAACACGAAAAATTGTGTTGGAGTCTACTTTTAATAAAAAACATATGGTGGCCTATAATCGACAAATTTATCCTTCCTTAAAAGCACTACATTTGTTCTCAATGCAGTAAGTGTTGCAGAAGTTATGGCACTTGGGGCTTCCTACCTTGAAAGTAGGGGAAGTTTTACCAGAAAATTCCTATGTCAACTGACCCTGTTCAGGGCAGATACTTTGACTTGTCACAGCAGTGAATATAATAAGCAGGTGCAATAAAGATCTTGCTAAAACACATGCTTTTAAAGAGGAGTGATTTAGCACTGGCATTATTAGATGCCACATGAACATTTAAGGAGGTTGCTTCAAAGAGAAAGAACATTAAGTGGATCTAGACTCAGTAGAGGAATTCAGGGACCTGTTACCACCATGTAATGAAATGAATGTTTAAAAGTTATATGGATAAACCCTCCGAGTTACAAAACTGTTTTAATGAGTTGTGTTGACATATTAACGTTAGCGGTTACACCAACTTGGCATTGTGCAAGTTAAACTGAAATTTCTGTTGTGGGAAATTAGAGTTAGAACTTGATGCAAACTGTGTGTGTGTGTGTGTGTGTGTGTGTGTGTGTGTGTGTTTGGGGGGGTTGTTTGTTTGTTTTAAAATTGATGCAGAAGAGCAGACTGATAGATAAAAATTTCCCCAGAACGCAAGAAGTTTACGTGTTTGACATTCCCAAGTTCCTGGAGGACCCCTAGTCCCCTGGTTATTGTGACCCCCCTGAATGTTGAAGCTAGATCTACATCCATGGATGGAGTCATCATTAACTCCAGCTGTGAAAAGTCAAAATGTCTGCTGTGAGAACAGGATATTAACACTTTTACTGTCAGAAATCACTATAGCGCTTTTCGAAACACTTGAAGTGCTGTAAAAGCTTTTGAATCTTATTAAATGCCTAAAAATGTCCATTTTCTATGAGAAGGTTTGTTCGCCTGCACGCTTCTCCTAAACTAAATGCGACATTCGCATAATAGTAGTCGCCATTAGCCGTCCTATTACAGAGCACTTACAGCTATCAGCTAGCTCAAAGACAAAAGGGGGCTTTAGCTGAAGGGAAGACAATGCACGAGGCGTCAGTGGAGCTACAAGGCTACACAATGAAACCAGCTGAAACTTTAAAGAGAGAGTTAAAGCACCTCGCTGAAGTCCAGAGCGCCCAAAGGTGCTGTCAGAATCAGTCTGCGCGCCAAGCAGGTCCGCGTGTTCCCCAAAAGCGCGAGGTCAGACAGGGAGCTCGCCGCGCTCCAGTCCACGCGCAACGACCCGTCAACCGCCACTGTCAGGAGGAAGAGAGCCACGTGCAGGTTAGAGCAGAGCAACAGGTGAGACTCACAGCAGCACGCTCCTGCTCCAGCATGACGCAAACATTATGACAACAACGCTTCCGCTTTCTTGTAGCAGCAAAACGTTACTGGTCATAATATGCTTTATTTCGTCACGGGAGCACGAATTACAGCAACTATGAGTTTTGAGGAGCGAGCTGACGGTACGTGTTGCTGTAGAGTCATAGTTGCAGCCACCATGCCAACCCATGCGTCCCGCACGAGGACCCCAAGGTGAGGAGGCCATGACCATATAAGGGAATGTAATGTTGCCGTATCTCACTGCAGTTTCCCTCAAAGAAAACCAACCAATCAGACGCCGATGTGAAATAAACTGAGCCAATCCCTAAATGTCTTCTTAAAATATACAGAGCCTGCACGTAGGAAAAGAAGGGGTTCTGAAGGAAACTGCGAAGCAAAGGGAAAAAAACATCAAATTTAGTTTTTTTTTTTAAAGCTTTAAATCTGACTGGAAAAAGTTTGAAATATCAATAGGACGTTGTTCAGGATTGATTCTAAATAGATATTTGGTGTTTTAGGTGTTTAGAGGTATGCTTAGGCTTGTACCACGCACGCTGAAGAAAATGCACCCTTGATCTATTATTATTATTATTATGTTTGGATATATAGGCGTAAGTTTCCTGGAAGTGAAAAAAACATTAATTCTGAGCGTCAGACATTTTATTTTTGGTGAATTTTATGCACCAAATTGTGCCTTTTCTGCATCAGGTAATGCTGGAGATGTGTTTGTGTAAAGGACAACACAAAATGCAGACACCAAGTAACAATTCAAATGAATATAATGCAGTGAGGCAAGTGAGCTACTTGTACATCCTTTGCTTCTTTCATGTTCTTATTTGGGGGAAGGTTGCACTTGCTCTTAATATTGAGAAGGTACAGGAAGTCTAAGCCTTTTAAAGTGTGGTACAAGTCTAAGTGCTGGGCTCCTTCTGCAGAGACTACATGTAGTGAGATAGCGTGGGGGCGGTGTGGAGGCCTACTTCCATGCACTTTAAAGCCATGCCATGTCATGCAGGTTCGGCTCTGGCAGCAGCCCAAGCCTGTTTGATATTTTATGAAGTGGCTTTGTCGGAGAGGAAGAGAAGCAGTGTAACATATAAAGAAACGAAAGGAATAAGGGACATGCCTGTGATGGCATTATGCAATTTTATTTTACCACCCAGTTGTTAAATGCACATTTCTCTGACGTGAACAGGCCACGTCATTAAACACAGAGAGAAGCAGCAGCGCTGCACGGAGCGCAAATGTCACCAAACAACCTCCTGGCTGCAAACGTCACATAACTGCCCTCAGATATGCGGCTATCCGGTTGATTACATGAGTTTAACCTTTCTATCAGCTGCCCTCATCGTGACCTGACAGACTCTTGGACCATGAGGGACCAAAGGTGTTTATTAGGCCGCTGCTGCTGCTGATGCGCATGGAGCTCTGGGCGCAGTGCGCAGCAGGAACATTTCAGCACCTGGACAGCTCCCTCAGCCTCCACACGCTCCACACTGCAAATCAGATTTGCAAAACGAGATTAAGAGGTGGGCCTCTAAATGTCAGAGCCTGGCTCCTCTTTCCAGCCCTCCACCGCAGAGACACGTTTCTTGTTACTGTCTGTGAAAAGAACAACTCGCTCGATTAGTCGCCAGCACCCATCTCAAATATTGAACCCAATATCAAGACCAATCACTCACCCCCGGGTCAAAGACTCGCCGCTTAGTGTCCCGAGCTCAAGTTGCCCAACAGCTGAATTCAATATGTGCCGTTTAATTGGGTGTGATGCGATCAGATGCCCGGGGTGTATTGTATCTCTGAATCTAGGCCGCCTCGGTCAATGAAAGTATTGTTTGGAGGAGGGAAAGATGCGCACGTGTGTTGTGTAGGATCCGATTGATTTCCAGAATGTGACAGTAATGTGAGCCTGTGTGCATGCGGCCTGTGCAGTCTGCATAAACCCTGTAGGATTTGATGGTGACACGTCAGCAAGGGATGGTCAGAAAATGCGCGCATTGGACACGGATCTGCACAGCCTGGGGGGTTTGTCCACCAGATAGTTTATCGCCCTGAATGCAACACACATGAGCTAAGAGGTCTTCCGCGCACTTCACCAGAAATGTGTTGCAATCACGGCCACGATGCACAAACCCAGCCACTGTACGAGTCCCTGCAGCCATGTTTTTTTTTTTCCAGATTGGCTGTGACCCTGCGCCAGATGAAGGATGGAGGTTTAAGTGGCTGTAGGCTGCAGATCACAGTGGAATGAAAAAAAACAAACAAATCAACAGATGTAATGGAATTGATGGGGAGTGGGTTGCATTGTGAGCTGAAACGCCTCACACATGTGGCCGTAATGGGCTTGATCAAACCCAGAGATTAGCCTTTTCACCCAGAGAATCAGAGAGAAACTCGCGGCGGCTCTCTGGTGAGGCCCCGCGGTCGTCCTCCATCTGTGCCTAATTTGTTCGACGTCTTTTTATCTTAATTAATCTCCTTCCCTTGACTGTGATCTTCCTAAGACGGAGCTGCAGCAGTGTCTCCTCTCCGCTCAAAGCCAAAGAGGATTGCAGGTTTATTTTTATTTATCTGTTAATTGTGCTTATATGTCTCTCTCTCTCACACACACACACACACACACACACACACACACACAGACACACACACACACACACACACACACACACACACACACACACACACACACACACACACACTGCTTCTCTCTCTGTAGTTCCCGTTGTCGTGGAAACTGCAGATGGAGAGACCTCGGCTGTGCATCTCCCTCTCTCGTGTCTTTTCTGCTCTCTGAGAGACTTATGAGCGAATCAACACAATTAGGTCAAGACCAGCAGCGGTGTGATGTCACTCCATGCAGGCTGAATAACAGAGGGGGAACAGGTGGCTGCTGCTGACCCGCAGCCTGCGTGACAATGTGTGAGCGTGCACGGACTGTCTGTGGGGTTTATGGGGACTTGGGGCATGTCTTTACGCACTCCGCGACAAGGAGACTGGGACAAGGCGCCATAATCATCAAGTGACTGGAGCGACAGATTACACCACCAATTAGAGGCTGGTGATGTGTGAGCGCGGATGTAATGGATGGATCACAGTGTGAAAGGCTGCACTTAACATTTACATCACCAGGAAAATATAGCCGATGGATGGATGGATGGATGGATGGATGGATGGATGGATGGATGTGGGTCGGGTTTTGATTCATGGCTCCAGAGGAGACCCAGTCAAATAAATAACGCGGGGGGAGACACGCATCAGAGGTCGGGGTAGCTCACAGAGGACGGGGCCCTCGGCGACATGTAGCCGCCAGCAGACCGGATGGGAGACACGTACAGCAAAAGGTGTAAACAACCGTGAGGGCACATAGATGTGGTGGCAACAGGGAGCTTGTTTCTTGGCAACGAGCAGATGATTCATTGCTGCATGTGCGCGCCTAGAAGGACTGTTCCGCGTTTTTTTTTAAAAAATGTGTACATCTGCGAACTCATCACGCCAAGATGAGATTATTCTACTTCTAAGAAACACACTATGAAATACCTCAAGGTTTTCCGCGCCCCGTCGCACGAGTCAGAGCAAATAAATGTGTCCTACCTTGCAACTAAACTGGGTCAGCGCGGTCAGAACCATCGTGTCTGGATGAGACTTCCGATTCTAGAGAAGCCGTTTTACCAGCGCATCCCTCAGTGGTGTCAGGAGCACCTCTGTCTTCTCTGCCTCTGACTGGCGTGCTCGCCAAAAAGCTTCTTGCAACTCTCGTAGCATCGCGATGTTTAGGCTGCAAGACACCAGCCCCCCCAACTCTTCCCCGCCGCCCCGCTAAAACGCACCCCTGCACACGCACGTACGCACACTCCATTAACCTGCAATGGTGTGTTTCAGTTCCAGCCATCTAAAGCTGGAATACGACACGTAAAGGCTCCTTATCCATGTGCATATGACTCAGCAGCGCTATCATATGCCTCTCATCTCGGGCACAGCATGCTGTGCACTACAAGCACCCAAAATCCCCTCGTAGCCTCTGCACCCTGCGAAAGGCTGCAGCAAAACAAATGCGAAAAAACCCAGGCTTCCTCCAGGCGTGCTTTTATTTTCTAGGAGAGAGCAAATTAAAGCGATTCTTACCAACAGGCGCTTTGGAGCTGATACAGCCCATTTTCGCAGCTGCATGTAGAGCCTTTCTGGTGCGCAATCTATCAAATTTCTCTGCCTAATTCGCCCTCTGTAAGAGTGGCCGAGCGTACCTCACTGATCGAAAGCCTCTGTCTCTCTACGGAGGCTCCGCTGGGTTCGAGGCGCTGCTGAGCTCAGACCGCCGGAGTGACGCCGAGGGCGGGGGGTAGTCCAGCCATCACTTCTGCGCCGTGTTTTCGGATTCTTCTCGGGTTTAAACTTGCTTCAAATCCATGCATATACAGTCTTTGAGCTGCTTTGATATTTTTTTTGTTTTTTTTGTTTTCTTTTTTTTTTAGCAGGTTGAGTCTCTCTTGGCTCAGCTCCAGGTCAGGCTCCTGCGCTTCAGCACCACACTGGCCGGACAGCGCTCTGTGAGGAGGAGGAGGAGGAGGAGGAGGAGGAGGAGGCAGCCTGGGCTTCCGTCCCGGCCTGGCAGCTGCAGGTGTCGGGGTTTCCCTCCCGGTCACTGCAGGTGAAGTCCACACCACACCGTCAGCTGCTCCCTGTGCGCCCTGCGTGCGCTCTCACCATCACCCGGTCGGACTGTGAGCCTTTGGAGACTGGCACATTGATCCAAAAATCCCACGCTTAACTGCTTTTATACAGCCAGCCACGAGTGTCCGCCTCCTTGTACCGCTGAGCCCTGCTAGGTAGGAGCGGAATGAGACGTGATTGGCTGGTGTCACCTTACATAGCAGCCGACATGAGGAGGAGAGGGCGGAGCCAGCCGCGCACGCAGAGGAGGAGCAAGTAGTCAACTGAGGATTACATTTCTCCTCATCTATACACCAGCTGACATAAAGACAAATGAGGAACATGCTGCATATTTCAACAGGTCCAAAAGGGAAAATGGCAGAGTGCGCTGACAGCCTGGCGCTGGTTATGATGCTGGGAAACAATAACAGGAGAGCAACACATGGTCACAGGGTTGGATATGAATTTTTTTCTCTCCCCTGTCGAGAACAATCTAACAGTCTGGGGGAGAAAAGGTCGTGTTGAACCTTTAAATGCCCGCAGGCTTTATAGGCGACACGGTGCCGTGCGGTGATGCAATAATGGAACCATCCAATTATGGCATGCAGCAAACGCGCACATGAGCAAAGTGACATTTTTCACACGCAGTCTGGCACGTTTCAGGACACCAGAACCCAGTTTCATGCTCTCACACTTTGCAGTGGTCTGGCTGCAGGCGCGTTACGACCTCAGAGTGCGCGCGTCCAAATATAGGCGAGATTTAAAAATTTTTTTAAAAAAAAGCAGCCCCACATTCTCTGCTCATGCATGTTCAGTCACAGTAACCCGTTATAGCACTGGCAGAGGGCGGGAAGAAGGAAAAGAGAAAGGCCTATTGTGGCCTATTTGTAAGCGACCCAAGCTTGTCTCCAGGCAGGCAGGAGATGAAACTCCTTCATTCTCCCTGCGTCTCTCTTCACGCCCACCAGGACTCTAAACATAGACCCGTGGAGCTGCTGACCCACGAGGCCGCTCCTCCACTGCACCTATTATCTCTTATGGAGAACAGATCCGTCCGGGGTGCTCTGCCAATTCAGGCCTAAAATAGGATCATACAGGGGCTTCTCAATGGGTGCTCAGTGGGTGCTCGGTTATATTTAAACACACTCTGAGCCCATTTCCCCAGTGTTGCACATTGAATTTGACCCTATTTCAAGGAAGGAGATGTTAACCACATCTGGGCCCTGGAGATCAGCAGCTTTAGGGACTGCTGTTATGTCTCTGGAAACAAATACTTGTGTGTTCTATCTGTATGTGTCAGTCAGAACAGTCTCCCCCAAAATGCCCCAAAAATGTAATTACGCATGGCGCCTGTGTGTGTGTATGTAGATTCACACATCATGGCAATCCCATGCGCTTCAGTAAAAAGCAACAGGACTTCTTTTTTTGGTTCTTGAAGACGTTTCAGCTCTCATCAAAGAGGCTTTCTCAGTTCCAACTGACTAATGAGGAATCCCAAGTAGTTATTCTCACTTCCAAAGCCAGCGAGGACTGGCGGAAGTCTCTTGGATGAGAAGTGAAACGCCTTCAAGAACAAAAATAAAGTCCAATTTAGAATTACGCATGGTGAGGTTAGTGGCGACTGTGATGTAACTTTCAGTGCAGCTCTTTGCTCATCAGATGCATGAGCTTACAGGGGGAAAAGACCGAGATGTTTTTTTTCTGTTCCGCCAGTTAGAGCTGCAGTGAAACAGCCTTAATATGTGGTTCCATATGTTTGATCCAGATAGAGATCCATCAATCCATCCATCAACTTTTCCCGCCGTGTATAGATGGTCGCAGGGTGCTGGAGTGTATCCCAGCTGGCAGTGGGCCAGAGGCGGGCTGCACTCTGAGCAGGTGGACAGTTCTGTTCATCACAGGATTGTGCCGAATGATTCCCAAAGGAGGACTCGGATCGACGCTCCACTGCACGTTTAGATGCGCGCAAAGGAGACAGAAGCGCAGAGGTGAGAAAATAAAGCCTCTGGTGCCACAGGTGTTTCCCCACAGTGAACCCACCTCACAGCGGCGTCATGAGCACACCCTGGCTACAGTAAACACTTTGAAAGTAAATGAGAGCAACCAGATCATCCCACCGACCTGAAAACAAACAGAATGTGTCGCTTTGCTCATTCTCCATGTGGGAGGACTGACATCAGCAACGCAGTTCGGCCTATTTTTGCGCATGCAGGGGCTTCTTGTGTTTTGTGATTTTACAGTTGGAAGACTGTAATCTTGTGCGCCCCCTCTGCTCCTGCAGTGCGCAATCAACTCGCATTTCATAACACATCAAAGTTGCGGCAAATGCGGAGCTGCCACGGCTCGATCCGCTCTGCTCTCTGCTGTGTCTGGAGCTCTAGCGCCACCGAAAGGACGGCAGCGGTGAAGGCAGCTGAGGGAGACACAGGAGTGCGGAGCCTGTTGCGCAGTACAGTGCTGCAGAGCTGAGGGTAGCACATGGGGAGATGGAATTATCAGAGCCTGGGCTGCGTTTCTGAGCAGCCTCCATTTCTGATGTCCTCATGTAACAAGAGCACACAATCCAATTCTGGTTTCCAACATGGTGTGAAGAAATTCTGCAAACACAGATAGAAAAAATGACCAAATGAATGCTAGATATGCATCAGTCTAGCATATTTAAAGAAGAAAATTGAAGTCATTTTGGGGGACAATGCCTGAAAAGAAGTTTATCATTAATTGTTTCTGAAATTATTCTAATTATGTATTAAATGTAATAAAAAAAACTCCCCATTTAGCCTCCTTTAGTCTCATAAAGAAGCTCTAAAAAAGTACTTGTGATTTTTTTGGTTCCTGTAATGCTCAATTTTACCTTCTGTATACCAAAAGCCTTTCCTTTAAAACCCACGTGTGTGAGGAGGATTTCCTGTCTGTTTAAAGGACTGATGAGCTGTGCTGTGATCAGTCAGAGGAAGCCGTTGGGACAGTAGCTCCCAGCTGAGGAGTGGAGCTGTCCTCTTCTTCACAGAGCCCACAACAGAACACAAGGCCAGTGATGAAACGGAAGTCTTCTGCCAGCAAACCAAACGGGCCTTAATGTCTATTCCAGAGGCTCTCAGTGCTGCAGATAAGAAGGAGAGCTTGATAAAAAGCTCCGCAGATTCAGATTCTTGTGAAGGAAAATGAGGACAAGATGGCATTTTAGATCTGCCTGGCTGAGCAGCAGAACAGTGGAGAATGACAGAGAGGCAGATGATGAACCAGCCTGAAAAACAGCTGGAGAGCTGCTGTTCTCCAGCGGCAGGAGGAGATGTCCTGTCCCCTCAGGGCTTTAAATGAGAACCAGCCGCTTTGGTGGACAAGCAGAAAGTGGGACTTGAGCATGGATAGGAGTGTTCACCTGGAGCAGGAGACTGTGAAGAACAAGTTGGAGAAGCCATCCGTGCTGAGAGGGAGCCTGAATGCAAAGGGGTCAGTCAGCAAGAAAGAAGACGACCAGAAAGTTAAAGGAGCATTCCAACAGGATTTGTGCAGGTAAGTTACAGTTAAATGTATAGTAAAGGCTCTATTTGAATTCAAGCTTAAGTGCAGTTTTATGATTCCATAGTTCTTTTAGTTATAATGACAACATTTGTTGAGCAGTATTAGTTTTCATCAGTGATGTTCTCACCCTACACACTACCTCCCACTGTCCCCAGATTTGCCCATCAGCCCTCTGATCTCTTTAGCATTAAAAAAGGTTTGAGTTTTAATTAACAATTTAGATTAAAAATTATTTTAAAAAGATGGAGACAAAGAGAGCCCCCTGGGTCGCCAAAGCAGAAGTTCCTTACACCTGCACTCTTCCTAGCAGCCAGTAGGAGGCGACTCCTCCAGTTGAAAAACAAGTCTGATTGTACAGAAAGTGATGCTACTTCTCACCTGACCTGTTAGTCATTTTTCTAATGAGCTCATGGCTTCAATTGCTAGTTTCAATACTTTTTGAATAGAGCATAAATTATGTAATTAATGGGCTCATTTGGCATAACATAGACAAATCAGGGTGTGTCTTAAGGCAAGGCAGTGCTTTGACCGACTGGTTGCTGCTGTATCACTGTGCGAACAGTCCTTGGGTGCTAAAGTCAGATCCATTGCTCACTCATCACGTCACATTTCAAAAGACCAAGAGGCCAAATTCCAAATTAGAGGCTTCAGTGAGGTAACAGGTGATTGTGTGGGAGTTACAAATGTTCATACTCAAATCACATGAACTGTGTGATAACTGAGCAACTCAGTTGCGGGATATTTCGGCCGCTACAAGATGCGGCCGAAATATTTAAAGACAGTCTTTGGACATTGTGTTGAGAATCTTTTATTATTTTGTTTTGTTTTGTTCCAATTTATTTTGGAGTCAGGAAGCCTGAGACGTTGCAGCCTTTGCCTGATCTGTTAACCAGCCATGTACATACAGTGTGTATAGTCTGTCGATGCAGTATGACTGATGTGCTGTAATTCTGGATGAAAGCTCCATTAGACTCATTCTTTCGGATACAGATTAAGTAGTAATGAGATCATCTGATCTAAGAGAACACATATTGAGAAAAGAGTTAATGTCCCTGATCTCCTTGCAGCTCATTAACATAACCTCAGTACAAGACAAAAGACATAACACTTCCTCTTGCATCTCATCTCAAGCTGTTGAGCTTTCCTCCACCATATGATCCATAAATGAGTCTTCACTGAATGTGTGTAAAAGATGAGAGCAGGCCCATCATCTGAAACAGAAATGATGGCCTCCGGCCAGCCTAAATGAGTACAAGGAGACTCAAAATCAGGTTTAACAAACTCCAAACCCCAACAGATGTCCAAAATAATTACCACAATCTGTCACCCAAAGATAAAAATAGATGATCTTTAAATATTTTGCATTATTAATGGAGTGCTGTATTAATGTCATCAAACCAAGCTGCCTCGTACTTCAATTAGCACTGCGGATATTGGAGGAGAGGATCAAAGGAATGAGAAGTCATTTTTAGACTCATCTTATAACACAGGTTAGAAAATCATAGCGTTTATGAAGTCAGGTCTCAATGGCCAGGACAGTGTCAGCATCCTGTGCTGTTTTACGTGGCAGATATAAAAGATATGTCATAGACATCCAGGCAGAGTCATGAAGATCTATCTTCAGCCTAAAGAACAAGGAGTCCTGCAACAGATGGTGTGACCCCACAGAGCCCTTGTCTCTACATCATGGAGCCAGTCTGGGATTACCTGAAGAGACCCAGGACATTGGGACAGACTGAATCCACAGAACTGCTGCATAGTCTACAAGTTTAATCAGCTACCTGCTAAGTATCGTGAAAAAGGTGTGCAAGTGAAAATAGAATTGGTGCTGTTTACTTCACTTTGGATAAAGTTAACTGGTGAATAACAACTAGTTATAGCTTTTTGTCTCTAATCATTTGCACATTACTGTATATGATGACAAGCTCTCAAAAAGTGAAACCAGAGGAAATTAAAGTAAATCGGGTATTATTTCAAGTCATACATAATAAGGAATAGCTCAGTGCTGTGGAGAAATATGCCTGTTTTCCCTTCTGGCTGAGGTTTAGCTGAGAGGATCAACAGTACTCTCATGCTTGTACACCAAACTACAGCCAGCTGGAGCTTTTCTCAGCTTAACATTAAGGCTGTAAAAGAGGAAAGGCAAGTGTCACCATTTAAAGTGCTTTAGACTGTTGTTTTAATCCGTACACATGAAGTTGTCTGACTCTCAGAGAGAAAACCAAACAGAAAGTTTCCCAAAATATAGACCAAAAAACTGCCATCATTTTGCTGGTAAAGGTGACAGTTATTGCTGTCTGAAGGAATCCCTGTATCTCCAAATTTGGCAAGTTAGTGTTTTTAAGACAAACAGAAGGAGTGCTTTCTTCCATTTTTTAAGGAAAGTTTTTCTGAGATAATAAGATTTGAACACATGACTGTTTGTATATATTGATACAAACAATGATAAATTGATATTGTATATTGATAAAATGACAAACCAACTCCACAGTGAAGCTTTATTGGATGATGAATGTACATTTCAATAGGTTGTTTTGGATATTTCTTGTCTTTGGAAGGCTGAGATTCTCTGAAATATTTAACATATGACATCTGAAAGTCTGATCTCTGTGTGATCAGGAGGTTTTACTCGCAGCAGCATAACCTGCTTCAAGTAGACACGTTAGCACACATCTGCCCTGTTAAAGTGTCCATAAGGAAGCCACTGATTCCACTGCTGTGTGACTGTGACCTCAGACCACAGAGTCAGATCAGGAAGGAACAGGGATCTTAAATTAACACTGTGAGGGCCAGCAGAGCACTGAGGAGGCTGCTGAGCACAGTTGACGAGGCAGTAACTGCTCCGTTGGGGTCGCTGGTGAAGGTGGTGTGAAACATAGGGGTCATCGTCTGTTCCTGGCAGTGCCGCAGGTCGGCGCCCACGCATGCAGCGTAGGCCATGGCGTGGGCGATGTAGCTCTGCTCCTGGACACCCTGGAAGAGGTGGGCCATGGGTCCGCGGGCCAGCACCGCCACATCCTCCCCGCTGTGGGTGGTCGACTGTAAGGGGACAGCAGCCAGCTGGACGTAGTCTTTTCCTTCTGGATGAGCCAAAGGAATATTTCAAAAGGTCAGTTCATTTAAACTCCATCACAACATGCAGTCATGTAACAGCTGAACTTTAAAGCTGCTTTAATCAGTGTTTTCATATTGACAGCAGAGAGTTTCCAGCCTCTTTGTTCCTAAACTTACTCAAGATATGAAAATAAAATACAGCAGAGACTGTGGATTGCTGATTGTCAAAGGAGCTCTGCAGCCGGTCAGAGATTTTACAGAAATGAACTCAAGCCTGTGACATTCTTGTAAGGAAAACAATAAGAAATAATGAGTGTGTCTTACTGGTGGTGACATTGCGGAGGTCAGGGCGCTTGCCGTTAACGATTTTGTGTCCGGGTCCGTTGCCGTACATGAGCGTGGTGTACGGCATCATGTCTGTAGCCCACAGTGGAGATTTACCTGAAAAACACACACAATATCTTTCATTTACGTTTTAGTTCTTTCTCCTTTCTACCTCAGAGTGTGAGACACGTGCACACATCATGGGTACGCTGAAACACACAAGAGAGAGAGAGAGATGGGTTTTCTGGATCCCAGGGGTCTGCAGGAGGTCTGGAGCTTGTTGAGCATCCCAGTTTTTCTCTCCAGATGAGCCATTAGCCTGGCGAGTCTCCCTGCTGATGAAGAGCTCAGAGTTTCACAGTCACATTAATCACTGCTGCACCGCTGGGAGGGGGAGGAGGAGGGTAAAATAAGGACAGGACAGGAAAGAGGGAGTAAAAAGGTGGGAGCAGCATGACACAACCACAGCTCAATCAATATACAGGAGGCTTTGAAGACTGATACCGATACATTTGTGGGCTGAATCTTTTAAGGGGAGTATTTTCATGCAGGAAAATCCCTAAAATACCAGTGGATGCTGCAGACTTTGTTCTGGGCAGAGTGGAAACCTGTGTGACTCAGTTCTTAGACTTTACAAGAGACTAAAAGCCTCAGTGGAGGCCAGGCAAGAAAAATAAAGCGGTAATGCGTGTCAGCCTGACGGAGGACACAAGGGAAGAAGACATGTACATCATATTACACTTTACACTGCAAGTAGTTTATTATCAGTCTAGATTAAATGACACTACAGCTAATTTCACTGCGGCATCAGCACTGCTACCACAATCTCCACATTTTCTTTTTCCCTTCCAGAAACACTTTTGCTGTACTCTTGTTATTACCTTGGTATGACCAAAGAACCAACAATATCATGTACTGTAAGGTCCTCTGAAACACTAACTTGTTAAGCCCTTGTTTCTCTGCTCTTGGCCTCTGTCCATACATAGAGTATTTGTTCTAATACTGGTAATGCAGTAGGCATATAATAAATACCCAATGTAGTGTAAGTAATTAAAGGTGGAGTCTGCACTTCTGGAGCTTTGATATTTAGTGAACATTTACAAGCTTGAACGTGCACAGGACACGCTGGAATGGTCACCAGTTTCAGATGTTATCAGTCCATTATGTAACTATTATTATAGATAATTCCCACACGAAGTAGCATAAACCTCTTTCAACTTCTTTTAGTGTCAGTAGATCATTATGACCCCATTTAACGGCAGAAGAGCCACAATTTTGCACTTAAATAGGCTTTCACCCAGAAGACTTGAGCTTGAAGCCCAGTTTGTATGATAAATATTGCTTTATTTATTCATGTAAATCTTGTTTTTGACTTACACTCACTTCTTTTTACACTGTGTTTCATTGTATTTTCAGTTGTTGATTAAGTTTCGGCACCAAAAGTACTTGGTTAGGTTTAGAAAAGGATCATGGATTGGGTTAAAATACACCCTGTAACTACATCTGACACATTCCAAAGCTCCATTTTGTACATTTACAAGGGGATGACTCCACCAGAGATCTTACATGCAGTTGTTCATACAATTGCAAAAGCTCGCCTACAACAGGGGGTCATTTTCTTTTTATTGGTGATCACAACGTTTGATAAGGTGCCTTCAGGCCTACTGGAAGGCGGAGGAGGTCCCTACTGGGCCATATGTATGGGAGTGATCTGCTTTGAAAACTGCTATTAATAGACTATTAACTTCTGATTCAGGTGGAATAGTGTGATCGGTTCAAGTCTTTGTTTTTTATACAGAGGCAGGGCTGTGGACGACACAGATTTGTTTTTGGGAACTGTACCATAAGGAGGCCATAAGGAAGCCATAAGGAGGCCAAAAAATGCCACTAACCTCTAATGGTTGTATTTGTGAGGTTTTAGGTTCTCCTTTTACTTCAGTACAATGGAGGTAAAATGGATTTTGTTTGTGGTGCTCACAGCTGTGAAAAAAATCTGTTTAAAAATTCAATAGAAACCTGGCTTTTCAAAATACTGTCACTCTGGAGAACCCACAGACCTCCCTAACTGTCAGAAAGATGTTCTAAAGCCTGAGAAAAATCAAACTGAGCCCGTCTGCACAGCTACATACTCAAGCTTTTACAGGCAGAAATTCTATTTAACATATGTGGAAAAGCATGTATGTTTCTACTGGCATTAATGTTCTCTCTGTTCTGTTTGGTTTGCAATGACAGTGTGACAGTGAGAAAGTAAAGCAGCTAAACGAAATTCTGCCACAACTCATTTTAGTGTTTGCACATGTGCTTTTCCCTGTGTGACATGTCAAAATGTCTCGTGTGAAAGAAAGGACACCTCAGGTTTTAAGCCTCCAGTAAAGGAGGGGGCACAGCGAGGAGGAGGGAGGCAGAGGTAAAGGAGCACATAAGGTCGATAAGGAGATCCTCCAAAGGGAGATTAACAGGCGAGAGAGACTGACAGAGCCAGGAGAAGTTAAAGGAAAAAATGTGAGAGAGAGGGAGGCGTCGGTGTCAATGGTCGGAGACAGGTAGAAGGAGGAGAGACGAGGAGGAAGCGAGGGACTGAAATAGAAAGGCGAGCAGGAGAAAGGCTGCCAGCTATATGTGTTTACCCCGGCTGTAATTGCAGGGAAGAGAAAGCAGAGGAAATGTCAAGCTGCTGGTGGCAGCGGCACACACACACACACACACACACACTCACACACACAAACGCAGGCACCAGAATGCCACCTTGGGTGTCTATTGTCATGGTGGATAAACACACCTGGAGGAGGGAAGGAAGGAAGGATGGATGGAGCAAAGGATTGAGGGGAGGAAAGAGGAACCTCCTCTCCTTCCTCAGCTGTCTTTCAGTGTATGAAAAAGGACTGCACGGATTTAACAACTTGGTGTTGCATTGATAATATAAAATCTCTACATCTCAAAGATTTAGCAGTGCAGAAGGTCAGCTCATAATTACCCAGAATGCTCTGGCCTCGGAATGGGAATCCATTGAATGTCAAAGGGTGGGAGTGGTCAGACATTACTACAGTGAGAGTTTCAGCTTCTTTGGTGAGTTCAAGGCCCTTGGCGATGGCGTTGTCGAAAGCGACTGTTTCATGGAGCGCCATGTACGCCCGGCCATCATGGTGAGCCTGGTCGATACGTCCACCTGAACACAAAGGGAGGGAAGGGTTAAAGGCTGCTGTAAAGTAAAGGCTTCTCACCCTGGTTGGTGCCTTAAGTGGCAAAGAGGACAACTGATTACATCCTTTAAATGTATGAAAAGTGCTTAGTTTTTAGAAAATGTAACAGTTTAATTAAACCAAGTGCCACTGATTAATCTCTCCATTTAAATTAAGCGAAATCAGTAGAAGAAAGTTTTCTATTGCTCTGAAGTAAAATACTCGAAGAGAAACTTATGAGATTCAGCTACTTGGTCCAGCAAATATTAAACAAAGTACAGCTGTAGATCTGAGATTTGGCTCTGTAGGTTTTTAAGTTTTAGATCGTTGAAGACTTGAGGATTGAAAAGCATTTAAATCTGACATTTTGACCTAATAAAACACCATAAACAAAATAGTTCAAATGTGTTTTTTATTCTGGAACTTGAATGATCAGCTTTCCCAGACTCAAAGTACATGCAGGTTACCATTCATTTGCTTCAGGGGACATGTGACTGGACTTTGACTCCTCACAGACTTGAGTGGAAGCTTGTTATTATTAGACTTCCGACTTGACTTGGGCTAAATCACTTGAAAGTCATTTTGGACTTGATTGAGACTCTTGAAAGACCTGACACTTGACTCAAGAGTCAATTCTGATTCAACTTTGACTGATTCAAAGCTTGATTCTGGCTTGTCTCAAATACCTCGACACTTGAGTCCAGCCTGTCTTGAATGATCTGTCTTGATTCAGTTATCTCAGATTACTCAAAATTTGACTCTGGCTTCAAACAGTACTCTGTCTTGTTTTAAATGACTCGAGACTGGACTCTTGCTCATCTTGAAAGACTTGAAACTTGAGTCTGATGTGTATCAAATGCCTTAGCACTTGACCCAAACTTGTGTTGAATTATTTGCTATTTAATTAATTAAATTTATTACCTGATGTAAATTTATCTCAGACGACATGACACTCAGATAACTTGAGACTAGACTTGGGTTTTGCCCAGAATCCCCTCTGTAAAATAACACTTACTTTTAATGAGCTATTCACTCTGTAAAGGATCAGTCTGGTCAAGCTTACTGACACATATCTACAGGAAGATGTCAAAGTTGAAGCTCTACTCCAGCAGAGAAAATGCATTTTGCAGGGAAATAAAGCACATCTCCCCACTCCTGTCCTCTCCACCAGCGATATTGCAAAGTGAAGTAGCCCCGAGTTAATAAGTTGTGATCTTGGCGAGCTGTCATTGATTGGGTGCACCATATGCCTGCTTCTATTTATACATTTGCCTGTTATTTTAAAGTCATTGTGAAGACCCTCGGTAGCACCGTGGACTCTTGAGGCAGCTGCCTCAGATTAAAGGAGAGATGGATGAGGAGGCCAGTGAGGCAGCCGTGTGGAACAGAAACACATTAGGCCACCGCACTCCGCTAACACACACTGGAGCAAACTCATTGAGCTATATGCAAAATCAATGTCAAGCCACCGGATCTACTGCAGGTACACAGTGTTCTGTAACATGAGGTATTCTGGAGGTTGTTGCTATAGCAGACACCACAAAGCATCCCTCTGATATCCCTGCTTAAGTCGAGCACATATTGATATTTAAGCAAAGCACAACAATTACTGCAATCCAGTCCTTTAATTGCCAATTAAGTCTGCCTTGTGATTGTTACAGGATCAATGATTCAATTGATCCACCTGGACCAACCATGTTATTTTTACCTATTTTTAGTCTAAGCTCCATCTCTCAGGAGATTTCCTGTCCTCGATGGATTAAGTGATGTAAGTGTATGGATAGTGGGTGAAGCTGTTGTCCTCACCCTCCACTAGCAGGAAGAAGCCTTTAGGGTTTTTCTGCAGGATGCGGATGGCCTTTTCTGTGGTCTCGACGATGGACGGATCCATGCTTGGGTCCCTGTCTTCCTCAAAGCGGAGATCACCAGGTTCAAACAGAGCTGGGGGGAGAGAGGTGAACCAAATTCACATTACAGTATGTCCAATTTATCAGCCCACAGTGGAGGTAAAGCAGCAAGGAAAGTCCTATCTTCCTCCTACTACCACTACTATTTTCAACACATGGGATGTGATAAACCACAGTGGAGAGGGAATATCCAAAGTCTCTATGGTGATAGTGAGCACTCAGCCCAGAAAAAGCATGATGACGAGATCTCTACATCTCCTCCACACTATCGCACACCACAAAGAAGACACTAAGTTCACTGACATCATGATATTCTTAGCAGCTACTGACTGTACAGTCCCTGCTGAGTTAGAAACTAGCAGCAACCTATTGGAGCATTTAGCCACTTAAAGAGACAAAGACACCAATCAGCCACAACGTTAAAACCACTTTCAGGTGATGTGTATAGCACACGTTGTTCTGGGATATCTTGGGTCCTGGCATTTAATGGCCCTCTCTTCTGTCAGCGGCCTTCCCCAGCAGGACAGCGTACCCCACCACACTGCAAAAACTGCTCAGAAACAGGTTGAGGAACACGACTAAGAGCTCAAGGCACTGATCTAGCCCCAAAACTCTGTGGAGACCTACAGAACCCATAGGATACACTACCAACATATTCGAGGTCCAGTGTTTATATCCTGAGATCAATATGTGAGACTGACACATACATGACTTCAGTTTCACGCTCCACACTCCATGTCTGCTAATAAATGCTAATAAGCATCTGTTTAGTAGCATATTTACCACAACTTTATAAGCTGATGTTAAGAAAGCAGTTGAATAATGTTGCAGGTTGCCAAAAATGAATTACCCCATTTTTGAACAAATCATTAACTTGTAAAATATAGGTCTAAAGCTGTCCCCTCTGATTGAAACTATCACTTTCCATGCTACATTAAAGCTCTGTGTGTACTCTCTGTTAGTTAGAGCTTCAATAGTCAATATTTCAAGACTACAGATATCACACAGGTAAGGCTGTACTTCTGGTTTGTCAAATTGGTGTTAATTACATTCATAATTGCTACATTCTATTTAGATATGTCAGCTCCAAGTTGCTGCTACCGTGCTAACTTACTGACAAAGCTCAGCGGGACAATTCATTGGAACAGTGCTTTAATTAATGTTTTTGTTCCACCTGTCATGTTGTTACACCATGACAGGTGGAGGCAAAGAGTGTTAGACAAAATATCTTGAACATTAGGAAACTTCTTGAGTAAGCCTTGAGTGAGAGCCTTTTTAGAAGTACATTGAATCTCTATCTTGTTTGATAAGAAGTTTGTCATCACTGTTGTCTCAGAGGGTTAAATATGAAGTGATGACCAGCCATCAGTCAGCGTAGCTTGGCAATTGATTAAAAACAATCTGCTCCAATGACTTATATGATATAGCTGATATAATGGTGTAAACATTCATATACAGAGCCACACTGTTGCTGTCACAACACACTTTAGCAAGCCTACACAGTGAGAGTTCTGGCCGGTGGGCATTGAGCATCACAAAAGACTCTTTCATGGTGGCCCTTTACTAGCTAAACTAACTGATGTGTTTTTAAATGGTTACGTTAAGGGCAATTAATTGTTTAACCAGCAATCATTAATCTCCATCCCTAGTTATAATACAGTACTCATAAAAACACAAAAATAACAACTGAATACTACAGTTATAGTATTTATAGTAAACAAATGGTGTACTGACCACGGATTTCATAAGAGACTCTATGTGTCGTATTGCACTTTGACAACATTACGTAGGTTGAGGTAAACAAAAAGTGTATTCAGGACTGGCATTACTAACATAAGATGAAATGCTTATGATAAAATCAAGGACACTTTGGTAGTGTTGATGTTGTGCTCCGGATGGGAAGGCTTAGCTTTCATGTAGAAAGAAAAGAGAGAGCAACGGAAGGCGGGGAAAAAAACTTACCCATGAGGTAGTCTGTGTTTTCAGGGTCAACAGCATCGAAATCTGTTTTATTCCACACATAGCGGGCTACCTGTGACCCACAAAAGAGAAACATCATCACCATGAGTGGGAGCGGGATGGCAAATGTCTTTGTGCTTGTTGTGAGTCACTGGATGAGTCACTTGTTGTGGTGCACTCTCCACAGATACTCCAAGTTTTCTCACCTCGCAGTGTTTTTGTTTACACTCACACTGTGAATTAAAGCCAAGCATTTCTGAATATCTATAGTGTCAAAGTCAATTGAATTCATACCAATATTGCAAAAACACGCAACCACGGCTAAGAATTTTACACTCCAACTGTTGCAGGTGATTATCATAGAGATATCATTCTTATGCATTCATTTCTATTAAATGTAGGATTTATTTGAGGATGCCATCATATAGTTTTATTCTTATGATTAAAACACCACACAGCCACAAGTGTTTCACATGTAAACAAACGTGTCACTCTTTATTTCTGCTTCTTTCTGCTTGCAAGCAACAACAATGAACTGTACCGTATGTGTATTTAAAAGGTTCACTTATCATACTGAAAAACAGTAAAAGCAAATTAAAATCATTGCAGACTAAAGAAAGCTGCATTGCATGCAAAGATCACTTAACTGAATAAACGTCAGCCTTACTTCTGTCTCTAAACATCTGGCTTCTGCACTGATACAGTGGAGGTAGAATTCTTTAGTGGCTGATTTGAAAAACTCAGCAACAATTAACATGTTTCCAATCAAATGTAACGTAAATTTAGACCACATTTCCAGTGGCACATGAACATGCATTTACCCGCTAAATAAATGCCGTCACATACTGTCATCACTTAGTGGCTGCTAAAATCTCAGCTGACTGCCTGCAATACAACTGTGCCATAATACTTGTATTTTATCTCTTGCAACTCTGCATGAAGGTCACACAACAACAAACTAACATATAACTGTTAACCTTGCAAACACTCAGCAGAAGTAGAGATTTTACCTCGAGTGTAGTTAGTCTATATATGAAACAATGAAATAAATAAATCAAATGTACTTGTTCTTAAGCCTCCTGATTTCACACATTGTCTCATTACTTAATGATTTTGCAGCTCCCTTTTTGTCCAACACACCTTCCTGATCCTGCTGCTATGAATAATGTTGTTTTCTAGTTAAACAGGAGTGTTACCTTTCCAATTTTCAAGTTCTGCCACTCATTGATTAGGTTGCGTCCATCTTGTCTTTTCCCCCTGGAGGAGTAATCTCTGGGGTATTCTGGGTCCTTGGTGCCCCGAGGGGTCATGTACTTCCTACCACCACCAATGATCACCTGGACACACACACAAACAGCAAACACACACATTCAAACACAGTCCAGTCGTTACAAAACTAAATAAATATGTTCAAAAGTTGGCTTTACATCGATGTCTGTGTTTCCGATGAGCTGGGAGGCGATGTCGGTGCAGCCCTCCACCTTGGCGGAGGCAGGCATGTCGGCATCACTGTACCACTTTCTGCTGGCGCTGTGGGCGTAGGTGGTTGCTGGGGTGGCGTGTTGTACCCGTGTGGTTGTTACGATGCCAACAGACTTTCCTGCAGCATAAATACAGTACTTTTCATGCTGAATGTTCAGTAAAAAGGATGGACGTGGACAGGCATGCTTGCATGTTTGTGCGCTGCATAAACAAGGTTCAGGATGAAAGTTTTGAAAGACAAAACTCTGAGCAGCTGGCTGGGTGACAGCTGAGTCATTAATCAACAACTTTATCAACCCCCCCTGTAGACAGTGTATGTTATGTTGATGTATAGTGTAGTAAATATACTTAATGTCCTTTTAACCACCAGGATGCCCAAAACTCCTTTTTAAGTCCATCTGCTCAGCTTTTACCTAACACAACCTAAAAATGAACTATTGGAACAATGAAATGATCATATAAAATCGAAACAATATTGGCTTAAAATGGCTTAAAGTTCGAGGCCTCTGTTCTCCATACTGTACAGAATGGCACTGTATTGTACAGATGAGTAAGACATTAAAGGAAAACCAGCATAAAGTGTCTTAGTAAGGTGTAGGTCCACCACATGCCACCAAAACAGATTCATGGTACTTTGCGTTTGATCCTCCAAGTCTCTGGACTCCACTGGAGCGATGAAGCATTTTTCCTCAAGATATTCCCTAATTTTGTGTCTTGATGACGATGGAGGAGAGTACTATCTAACACATAAATGCTCAATTGGGTTGGGATCTGGAGACTGTGAAAGTCACAGCATGTGATTTCCATCATTTTTCCCTTGTGCTCTATGGATGGTAGCACTGTCATCCCATCAGGATACAAATGTTTCATCACAGGACAGAAGTAATCACTCAGAACAACTTGTATTGATTTGCAGTGACCCTTTCCTCACAGGGGATAGTGGACTCAAACCATGTCAGCAAAATACCCTCCACAGCAGAACAGAAGCACCAGGTCCCCTCACAGCAGGGGTCAGGGTTCAGGTTTTTCCTTCAATCTGTCACCTGCCTGATGTTCTGCATAAACACTTAATTTAAATTGGGGTAATCTGGTCCTGAAATGTAATGATTGAAACATTGAACCCCTCTTGCCACAATTTCTGTGGTAAGTTGGAATCACTGAGAAATTCGGTCATGCGTGTTCGGACCAGAAACTAATTCTGAAGAAGAATAATGACAGAAAATCTCACCCTGCAAGCTGACTGGATTGGCTCTTTCAGTTTGTTACGAATAAAACCCTGGGAGTCTGAATCTATGTCGAATCTGTGAACACTGCAGTTGGAAATGCTCAGCCATGGTGTTGTCAGCTGATTTCGCTCAATATGTGTCTTCTGGTGCATAAAAAAAACACCATATGGACATGATAACAAGGTAAAAATTTGATCTTCACCAGAGGGGTTCTTTAATTTTTCATGATGATTCAACAGTCAAACTTCCGCAAACTAACCATTAAACCTGCTGAACACTTGGTTTTCTTGCTGTTTTGGTAAAAGATTGTTGATCACAGAAACATCTAATGCACAGGAGAGTTGCTATTCTTTTTCGTGCTCATACAAAAACAACTATTGATGGCTGCCCTCATGTATTGAACAGTGTTGTAGAAATGAAGGTTTAAGGCTTTACTCCTGCACATTACTCATTGTTTTCAGCCTACTTGCTTATAGTCCAAAAAGGTGACATTGCTGAAGGCTGTAGATGTGAAGTCTATCTCACTTGTTGTGGATCAGGCCTTATGCCAGCTGAACAAAATGCTTAAGATGTTACTGTGCAGGCACCATGTTCGCACAACCCCAGCTGAACTGCCGACACTCCTTCAATCAGAGACACGACCATCTCGACCATGACTAAATCGGTTCTCTTCAGTGGCTGTTGCCGGCACAGTAGAGTTGCTATGTATTCATTTGACAGACATGCGTTCATAGAGCATGAATCCAGGCAGAGCTACAGACTGAGGACACCCTCACTGTGATGGCTGTGAAAGCAGACACCAAATCAGCAGGGACACAGCTTGATGGCTTCATGGAGTGGTGGTGTGAGAATAGCCAGTCGTCTGTGTAGATTAGAACTGTCGCTGAGGGTTCAGTGCACTTTAAACACACTTGGAAGAAATGTGTGGAGGCTCAATCCTCAGGACCTTTAAAGAGTGTTTCTGTTGCAATCTTAACACCCACAGGGCAACACTCACTGCTGTGCTGTCACGGGCAAAAATGAGTTACATTGGTTGATTAATCAGTTAGTCAATTGATAGAGACCTAACCTAGAACAATTTGGAGGATTTTTAAAACAAAAGTGGAAAAATGATTGCTTGTACGCTGTCAAACGTGAATATTTTGTAATTCTGTTAGCCTGCTATGGCATTAAACTGAATATCTTTGAGTTGGTTGGACGAAACAAGGCACCTGAACACAACACCATAGGCTCTCGGAACTTGTGATGTGTAATTTTCACAATTTGTTGACATTTTACAGACTGAAAGACTTGATTTATTGAGCTTAACTATAATTTTCTTGTTGTCCAACATAGAAGTGATGTTGCTATGTTTTTAAAAGCTCAACAGAGTTATTAAAAAGAAGAAACAGCAAAGATTTAAGCAACCCCAAGGGCCAAACAGTCCAGGCCTCCAGGTGTCCTTTCTAGAAACATAAAGGTTGATACAGTACAAACCATTTGTACTATAAGACATTAGACAGAGTCCTTTTCAGCTCAAACCTCATTCTATGTCAAACACATACATTCACACACCTGAGCGTCTGTGGTGCTGTCCTGGGGTCAGGGCCGTGAACCACTGTGTGTGTTATGAGATATTTATGGCCACTGATAACGTTGGAACATTATAAGAGTCAAGGTGGTTCCCTTTGCAGCACGTTATACTGTAGTGGAACCTGAGGCTGAAGCTGCTGTTGCTCTCAGCTCCCCAGTGGTCTCTGTAATACCTCTGTGACGGGACAGCAGAGCGCTCAGCCGCAAAATCGGGTTTTAATGAGGCTGCATAAGACCGCAGGGATTTTCTTTTGACAGCAGCCAGAACTAAAATGTGACACGCTGGGCTGTGTCAGGTATCTGCGTCTCCTCGACCACCAGTCAAAAAAATCCCATTTGTTGCCTCAACCACAGCATCACTTCAGGACATCGTGCTTCTTATCCTGTGGGTGTCATCTGCACAGCAATGAGCTCTGCTTGTTCATATGAGACTATTTACATTTGCAGAAAATTACCATTATCATCAGTTCTATCTGTTCTGTTAGTTCCTCCATTTCTCATGCATCTCATTATTATGTGACAACAGATAAAACAGTATTCTTACTATTATCTTCTTGTTGTTTTTGGTTTACTTGAATTTCAGTGTTACTAAAGGGTATTTCCTTGCACTTATGACCAGCTCATGTGACCACTGTGTTTAAAGCCCACTGATGACATTATGTCACTAAACTAAAGGGTGGTTCTTACAATGCAAACTAACTGAAAGCTGCCGACTGGTTTTCAGAAGCACCTTTTCACATAAATGTAGCGTTTTTTCTGCAAATTGACCAAACACCTGGGCAAACTACATTTGTTGTTATTTTGTGAAAAGTTTTCTGTTACCATTTTTCTGCCTCTGGCAAAAAACGACGACATTCCCTTTCTTGATTTCCCTTACAAAGCTTTGATTTGCTCAGCAGTTTTTCAACTCAACACTCTCAAATGAGCGCAGCAACAGGCCTCCTTGACTTCACAAAAATGAGAGATGTGTGCAGCATTTCAGAGGACTCGAAGCATGCAGATACTCAATTTTAAAAAAGCTCAGAATAGCTGGCCATCTTGTTGACCTTGTTCAGTTGTGACATTACACTGAGGAGCATTTCAGAGTAAAATCAGAAACATGATGAAATCTTGAGCAGTATGAGAACTTAAATAATGTTTAAATTAGAGCAAATCTTGTTTTACACTCTAATCTCTGTTCCACTAAAGAAACAAAGGCAATACATAGGGATGTCAAGTTTTTTGCCTCTGATCTAAGCCAAGTCATTAAATATTTAAAATGCTAACAACTGATAAAAGATTACTAGATAATACACATTTCAAGTATGAGAAATTACCTGTAGCATTTGGTTGCGCCACCAGATGGAGCCTCTTACTGTTGAATACTGTAGGGTCTCCACAATAGAGGAGGCGACTAGTGTGTGGAGAGTGTGGGAGTTTAGCTAGTAAAAGGAAACCATGACTTCTGTGACACTTAATGACCTCCAGCCAGTACACCTGCTAAATCAAGTCAGGATCAACTAGAATAGCATTGCTGTATCCCAGTAACATATGAAACAGCTGAAACTGCAGCCTGTATCATGTGTCTGTGGCTTAAAACACCAATATCAGCACAGGACAAATGTCTAGTGTGCTTAATTTGTATTATAAATTAATCACTTATGACTGATAATTCTGCATTTATCAAGCAAAATTTCAGATTTTGGACATTTGTTTGACAGCGGACGTAATCAAAGGATCAAGTTTGTGCAGCATCTGCACTTATGCAGTTGCTGTATCGGTCCATCGTGGTGAAGAAGGAGCTAAGCCAAAAGGCGAAGCTTTTGATTTACCGGTCAATCTACATTCCTACTCTCACCTATAGTCATGAGCTTTGGGTCATGACCAAAAGAACGAGATCCTGGATACAAGCAATCGAAATGAGTTTCCTTCGTAGAGTGGCTGGGCGCACCCTTAGAGATAGGATGAGGAGCTCAGTCACCAGGGAGGCGCTCGGAGTAGAGCCAGTACTTCTCGACATTGAGAGGAGTCAGCTGAGGTGTCTCGGGATCTGTTCTGGATGCTTCCTGGACACCTCCCTAGGGAGGTGTTCCAGGCATGTCCCACTAGTAGGAGACCTTGGGGTAGACCTTGGACATGCTGGAGGGACTATATCTCTCGGCTGGCCTGGGAATGCCTTGGGGTAGAGCTGGAGGAGGTGTCTGGGGCAAGGGAAGTCTGGGCCTCTCTGCTTAGACTGCTGCCTCCGCGACCCGGCCCCGGATAAGTGGAAGATAATGGATGGATGGATGGAAGTTCGTGCTCATATCAATCATTTAAAAATGACCATGATCTGCCCCGACCAAATCTCAAAATTTGAATCTCCAGAGCTCTCTCTCTATCTTTGCTTTCTTACTTTACTCTCTTAGAGCAAAAACAACAATAACAACAAAAAACTAGTAATGGAAAAGTAAAAAAGTAATGATACGAGGTACTGTCTTAGTTTACATTGTGCTGGGATGGTCTCACCAGCATCTTTGGCCCACTTCAAGATGGACGTGACCTCGTTGCCCTTCTGAGTTTTGCAGATTCCATTTCGAGCCGCTCCATTCACTCCAATGGTGTTCAGGTTGGTTTTCACTCCACACAGATACGCCGTGGCCGTGGCTGCACTGTCTGAAATCTGGAAGTCCACGCTGTAGGTCTACAGACAACACATACACAAAGAAAACTTAAGCTTTAACGACTTGTGTGAAAAACTGGTCATGCAAAGGGAAATAAAAGCAGGAAAGAAAAACAGAATGCAATAAAAATGAGCTAATGGTGTGTTCAGCAGATCATAAACAACAATTACAGAACTGTCATCTATCAAATAATATCTGCTCATATTCTTTACAAGCTTTTTCCCTCTAAACAGTTTTCTTGACAATTAGCACTCACTTCTTATTACTTACTTCATTTGTAGTTTTTAATATATTGTTTAGTATATAGTCGACTCTGTTTTATCTTCATTAAACAGCAGACAGCAGTAATTACAGATCATAAACTGTAGGTAAATGGTAGATGTAAGTACAGTGACATTATTCAGTACTTTCTATGTCCACCTTTATTTTTAATGACAGACTTACTCCATCTCTCCATGAGGGATACTGAGGGTGCACACATTTCTGGAGGGAGGTTTCGCCATTCTTCATGGACTATTTTTGTACACTCACACAGCTGTGTCCAAATTGGGCAAGAACTGTTGCTTTCCTAACTAAAGTCTGAGTATGTATATTTACATCCATAAATCTGCTGCAGAGGATGGCCTCAGGGCTGAATACATTCATATTCAATAGAACATCTAGATTGAGGGCATCACATCCATCCATCCATTGGCTATACACCGCTCAATCCTCTGCAGGGTCTCGGGGGGGCTGGAGCCTATAGGGCATCACATGTTGTACAAATGACATTACTTGACTATGTGATGCATTTGGTCTGTGAGCACCTATGGGTGACTTCTGTGGTAGTTGCACAACATTAATGTAGTACAGTGATGCTGTTTTAGATTGTACTAATGACTGGATGTGAATACACTGGGAATTTGCATATTTGTGTGCAGACACTGGTGCATCGGTCCATTCAGCTACTTAAATGCATGTGTGTGTGTGTACCTTAGCCAGGCCCACATTGGGGAAGGTGTCCATGGTCATCACTGTCTCCTCCCCTGGCTGGTTCTGCAGCTGTCCCTTGAGGATACGAGCAGCCGTGTAGGTTGTGATTCCCATACCTGATGCACACACACACATATACACACATCTTCACAAATTCTCGCCTTGACAAACTCATAGCTCTTTTTAAATAAGTGCAGAGTCTCTGTCTTGCTATAAAGATCAGACTCTCACTGTACTTTGCCATATCTTCTTGTTTTCTTTGAAATATCTGATTTCTGTTCTGCATATTCATAAAAGGCTCGTGAATGAGAAGTACCAAGGTCCAAAATTACATAAAAAAGTAGGTCAGGCACTAATTCCTGACTCTGCTTGTGTTACCTATTCAGTCAGGCAAGGCTGTCTAGTGTTATTAGTGTAAAGAAATGACTGTGTTGTGTAACCCACCATCTCCCAGGAAAAACAGGATGTTCTTGGCAACATTGGTGTTGAGCTTCCTGTCCAGTGCTGACTGCAAACTCTTCCTGGCCTGTGCCCTCCAGAACTCGGGGTTCTCTTCTTCAACTGAGGGTAAGCACACATGTCAGACTGGCGTTAGACTGAGACAGCAGATGTTACAGCTCGGTGACGGTGTTTTGTCAAATTGCATCTTCAGAGTCGTAGTAAATTCTGCCTTTCATGCTTTTATGTTGTAACTTCAGCTTGTTATCAAGGAGTTTTATAGCTGTTTATCATTACACAGCTTCATGTCAGTTCCAGCCAGAGAAGTGTTGAAGCTGTGAGTCATGGAACACTGTCTGCTAGGGAAAATGAATAGGACTTTATCCATTTGTCTCCCTGGCCTCAGGTCAGTCCACTTGAAGCACAAAGTACCAAGCCAAGCTGAGCTGAGATGACGTGTTTCCAAGTCGTGCTGCCCTGTTCCTTCTAAGTAGCGAGGCCGACCCAGCCTCCTCCCAGTCTGCACGGCTATGTGGCGGAGTCAGTAACCAGTGAGAAGGTTTTGTTCTCTGTGTGTTTGACTCTCAGCACTTTTGAAACTTCAACGTGACCTCTGTGGATTGAAGTTCACTTTCTCTCTTGTGTTCCTCCTTATACTTTCTGATATCAGCCTTATCTACTGTTCACTGTTCACTTTCAGCTATATTATAAGTGTTATGTGAAGCTACTGTTGATGCAAACACGCTTCTAACACACAACCAAGGTAAAAAACTTTAAATTTCATACATGTATAAATACATTTAATTTACCCTACAGTTGTTATAAACTGTGAAATTAGCTTTCGAGACCAAAACCGTTGTTGTCCCAGGCTGTAGACATGTTTATTTCTGCTGTAAAGTCGTGCGTTTTACCATGGGGCCTATGAGGACAGTCTGCAGCTTCTCATAGTTCTGCATTAGCTTCATTTTTAAGCCCTGGACCTGACTGTAAACTCGAGGACACTATGCATGTCTGTACGATGGCAACTTGTCTGTCATAAAGTCGCCACATCCCAAAACATACCCTGCTTTTTACCTATGTTTTACTGAAACAGACCATCATTTACTAAGTGAACAAACTGCTGTGTTGAAGGAGACTTAAAACTGGCAACTGAGACCATAAACCCATCAGGGAAAATGTTTACTGAGGTAATACATCAAGGAAGAAGTAGGATTATTTGTTTTATTCAGACTTCTATACAATCAAAATGTTTGTCGCCCCCTGCTGATCACTGGACAGGATGAAAGTTGAAGTAACTTCTGCATTAGCTTCACTTTTTAGACCTGAAGACTCTGTCCAGCTTTGGTGTACAGTCCGTGCTCGGCCCAAACTTCTTGGGACATTGAGTCAGCATGTATTGTCTTCTACTGCCTCGGTTTCAACCATTAAAAAAAGTATTTAACTTGCCTCTTGTGAATTCCTCAACTTTATGAAACTATATGAGTACCCCTTTAACAAAGCACAACTTGTCCTTGTAGGTAATCATCTGTCTCTCTACAGGTGGGGCTTAATGCTTTGAACAAACTTCAAACTGAAATGTCACGGATGAGAGTCAAAGAGGCGTACTGTGCATCCAGCAGAGATCACTGTGAGCAGAATTAAAACACTCCTCTGGGACATGAATGTGTGTGTGTGTGTGTTTGGATGTTTGTTTGTAACAACAGCTGTCACGCCTCACTCTCATGCTCTCTTATCTGCTGCAGTACATCTCTCTGTGCTGTTAACAGTTAGCTTGATACAGTAGTCCACTAATACACAGTGAGTGCTGATAACAAGCAGTTGCACAACTCCACACTGAATGTGCTCATTTGAAAAGTTTGCAAGCCTCTTACAAAACACACAGGTAGGAAAGGGTTTCGAGGATGAAAGCAAAGGCAGGAGCTGAGGAATGCATACGGAGAAAGAAGGGAAACTGAAATGAGGGTAAAAACAAAGCACAAAGGGAGAAGTGAATCCTGCATGGGGAGTGATTAAGATTTAAAACAGCGCGTAGAAAAGTAGAAAAGAAGTCCGACTCTACGGTGGAAAGAGGAGCATCGTACATCAAACTCAACACTTCCAGGCCACTGAGGTGTTATCAAGAGAGACGCCAAATCTATAGGTTTGTGTGAAAGTAAGAGGGAGAAGGAAATGAGAAGAGGCTCAATTGTATGAAAGCAGGGCGACCTAACAGCCGAGTGGTGGAACCTTTACTGTATGTCTCCACATTCTAGTCTGCCTCCACTGTAACCGTCCAAAATGAGCAAAAATGCCTAAAAAAATCATCTTTAAAACAATATAATGACAAAGTGTGGTTGCTTGGTGATGAAAATCTGAAGCTGAAGCACTTAAAACACCTAAGCTTACAGCTGAAGTGGCAGTCATAGTACAAGTACTGAAAGAAGCTGAACCAGAGGAGTTAAAATGAAAGAAATAAAAGAACGATTAGAGGTCAGCTGACTGAAAACAGCCAGACAGCTGTGTAGGAATGATGAAAGCTGTGGGTTAGAAGAGCTGGACAAGGTTGTTGGTGCTGTTCGAAGATGAAGATCCAAAATGTGAAAAGGGGTTCGAGTGTCACCTGAGCCAATGGAAGGTGTTCAAATGTCAGTAAAGAGAAAGAGATGAATGTATTGTTGATTTATTAGCAGTGAAAGCAGTTGTGTTTCATTTGAAGATCAGATAAGATCAAATAAGACTTTATAAATCCCAAGAGGAGCTCTTGTGTGAGACATTGCTAAAAGAAAATGACAGTAACATGAGAATAAATGCAGTGCCTAACAGAGTTGCAATAAGATTTAGGTGCAACACATCATTGAAAATAAAAAACAAGTTAAAATAAAACTAAAACAGGAAAGTAAGAAAGTAATACTGACAATGACACTGAAGTAGTAAAGCAATATTGCACAATAATGAAATAATGAAGTAAGAGCAAGAGATGAAAGCAGTGGAGATGTTTTTAGAGGTGAAACCACTGAGAGAAGTCTAGCTGTCTTTTGAAATGTAGAAGATGAGAGTGAATGGAAATGGAGGCCCTGAGGTGAGTTGAAATGTCAGAGAAATCTCAGGTTAAAGCAGAAAACAACAGAAGTGGAATATCAGTCGATGTGCAACTACTGAAACCAGTTGGCTTGTTAGTTGAAGAGTAAACAGCAGAAGTAGTTGAGATTTCGTTGCAGTGGAAACACTGAGAGGTGTTAAAATGTCAGTTGAGGAGAAGGATATGAATGTACTGTTGAACTGTTGGTGGTGAAAGCAGTTGTCCTGAAGACCGAACACTGAGTTAAACATAAAAGCAATGGAGTTGTTTCTGAAGTGCAACCAGTGAAGGCAGTTGAAGTGTCACTTTTGGAGTAGACTAGAAGCACTGAGCTCGGCTAGTTATCGGTTAGGTTAATATCATTTGAAAGAGAAAAAACAAAACAGGTGAAAATATCAGTTGATGAGTTACAGATGAAGCAGTTCCATTTTCATCTGAAGACACAAAATCAGTGGAAATGTCTTTTTTGGCCTAATCAATGAAGCCAGTGGTAACGTTAGTTCATGTGAAGCCAGTGAAAGCTGCAGAGCTGCTAACTAAATGAGGCTGACCAAACCTCCTGTTTGCCCAGGACATGTCCTGTTTTCACGTCCAGTCCATCCTGGTTGTTTTTTATAAAGTGATGAAAACGTCCTGGTTTTCATTGTTTTGAAGAAGGATGAAGAAAACTGAAGATGTAGATATTTTTGTTATTTTTTGTAAGTTTGTGAGAGCTTTTTTTTGCTAGAGTAGGATTGCTAATACAGCAGAGGTATTTTTAGTTTTTATTTCTAATACAGAAGAGACATTATTTCTGTCATTTCATTCATTATTTTTGAAACTTGCCATAATAAAACATGTTGAGTGTCCTCTGAGAAGCCCATCTGATTTTGTGTCTTTAATTATAGATAGTATTTGGTAATATAACAATTTTCTATCCATACAGAGGAGGCATACTTTAAATGTATTGGCATTAGAAGTAATCTCTGAGTGAACTTCAGTATCATTTGAGTATCTCATTGCCGGGCCGATTGTCCTGGTTTTCAGTGATCAAAATATGGTCACCCTAAACTAAATACTAAGTGCATGTAGATAGTGTATAAGTGTCACTTTATCCCATAAACTGTTGCTTTATCTGGTCACTTTATCCTACTTGTATAATAGTCACATATACTATACCTTGTACTTTTGTTATATTTATCTATTTTTATTTCTATACTGTGGCTTGTACTGCTGCAACGTTTGAATTTCCCCTTTGGGGATCAATAAAGGATTATCTTAAGTGGCTAAATTTGTTGACATTTCAGATGAAATGTAAGAACTAAAGACAGTTTTAGGACTGTAAGCAATTCGATTGTCAGTTTAAATGTAAGATCTGAAGGTATTCATTGGGATTCGTTGGGACGTAGTAAACAAAAGCAGACCGTCTCGCAGTACAGTTATGGCTAGAAGTAAGATACCTGCCAACAGGTTTTGGGGTTTCGAGGGTTAAAATGTCAATTTAAATGTAAGATCTGAAGGTACTTATAGCTGTTGGTTCAAGTGTTGGTTGCCATGGCATAAATAAGAACAGCTGAGGTGTCAGCGAAAGTTTATGAGTGATAGACAGACAGACGATAAAATATGATCTGATAATATTTAAAAATTCTAAAGGTGTAAGAAAAATGAATCAAACTTCTGCTTCAAAGTACGAATGCATTTGAAGGGTTTGAACAGAAGTCGACAAAGTTGGACGGAAGAGTGGATGCTCAAAGCAACAAGAAAAAGTTGAAAAGGGTTTGAAAAAGAAAATGTATAAAATGTAAGCAGAAGAAAGTAAAAGAAAGTTGGAACCTCCCAAAAAAGCCTTTGAAAGAAGAACAGTCTGACTAGAAATGATACTGTGCATTGTCGAGGCGAGCACACCAAATAGTTCCCCACAAAATCTGGTCTTTTTTTGTCGTCTTACCCTTCGCGCTGGATGATCCGAGCACCACCAGCAGAAAGAGAGCCAGAATGGACAGTCTGGTAGACTCCATGACCACGTTCAAGCTGGAGATCTGCTCCTCTAACCTTCCAAACCTATGCACTGAACTAAAACTCACCTCCAGTCACACCAGCTGGTAATCATCTTTAACAGCACATCATAAATACATAAAGACCAACAGGCCGGTGGCAGATTTATGACCACTGACTGAAAAAAAAACTGTGCTGTGGTTGACATGGACGGTATCAGAAATATAAAATGCAAATAGCTGAATTATTAAGAGTAAACTGAGACCATGTGTATGGGTCAGTTTTACCCAGTAAACAGGATGTGACAAACGGCTTAAATCTGTTTAAGAATTAATTACTGTAAACGGTTTTAATGATAGTATTTAATGATAGTGTTCATAAGGGCATTATTTATGAGACTGTGCTAAAGATCAAGGAAATAGAAATGAACATACCAGCAAACAGCAATGAAAGGAGTGTGTGTTTGTGTGTTTGTGTGTGTGTGTGTGTGTGTGTGTGCTGCTGATTTCTAATCATAAATGGACTTTATCTGACAGATAATGCAGCAGGGAGATGCTGTTATGTAAGTGAGAAAGACAGAGTCCACCGGGACTGAGCTGAATGGCAGAAGCACTCAACCATCTATTTTCCAATGAATATATTAGCAAGAGAAGGACATATGTATTGACAGTCATATTTTATTTAATGGAATGACTGTCTAAAATTCCCACATCTCTGACACTGAGATGGCAACCCATGCACAAGTGTGATTTATTTTGTATTCAACAGGTACCGTGCGTCACACTGATAATGGGGCATTTATCAGAGCTAATTTGATCACTGAATGTTCCCTGCAAGTACACTGATTAATCTTGCAAATGTGAATGAGCCACTGATGACAAGGACTGTGGTAATTTGTTAATAGACAAAATGAGTTAAACACCCTGGATCAGCTGGGGATGAGACATTATTTTCTTAACCCTGTAAATGGAAGCAGATAGAGCCATTAGAAGGAACAAATACATGGGGAAAGTAATGCAGCATGCTTTATGGGGGCATCTCTTAGGTGTGACTGTCATTCATAATAAATAGAAAAGGAAGGAATGTTAAGGACATTAAAAGGAAAAGGATGAGGCCCAGAGAGAAAAAGTGGGAGCTCAGCCTCAAAAACAGGAATCAGGTATCAAAGTAGAGAAAGGTGGCACATCATCAAAGCAGGCAACGTCTGTGCAGCTTCATATTTTATTAAAATGTCATTACTGATGCATTTTGGCGAGCAGCCATCCTCAAAGAATGAGTAGTGAAAAGAAGACACGAAATACCCAGGACCCCGCTGCCCATCTTGTTCAGTCATTGTATTTACTCAAACCCTCAGATCTTTGGTATTCTGCAGAAGCTGTTTTTAACAACTTAAACAGTTTAAAAATCTACTGTTTTCTTAGCTTTTCTTCTAAATTGTTTTTTTTTTGAGTAAGTCGGGTTTTGAAGTATGTAAGAATATCGTATTTTGATAGCACACATAGGAGACACCAGCAGTAGATAACTTACAGTCAGAGTAGCATTATATATTCTTGAGCCGAATGGAAAATCGGACTATTCAGGAACACGTTGAGCATGGGTATGACGATACCAGCTCACAAGATAAGAGCTTCACTACAGGACTGTGAGCTGCTGCACACACTGCAAATGTGCTCATAATTACTTATTCATGTTTGGTGACTTGCACTGAGCAACATCAGCAGCCCAGGCAGAACCAACTGTGACGTCACACATTGGTTGGTGAAGACCACTTTGAAGCCTCGACTTTCGAATTTGGTCGTCACCATCCTGCTCTTCTGAAAGTCGGCATAACAAGTAAGGATGGATCTGACCTAGAGCTAGAGAACACTAAGCACTCCAGTACAGGAGTGATGTGTCAATCACAAAGTAGCACCGCCCTAAAACGTACCCTGCTTTGTCATCTATTTTTCTCTACAAGGGACCATAATTTACTAAATGCTGTATTCATAGAGATTTGAAATAGTATTTAAGACCATAAACTTCTGATTAAAATGTCTGCAAGGTTAACAAATGAAGTTAGAAGTAGGGTCATTGTCTCATAGACTTCTATACAATCAGTCAATCTGCAACCATAAGAGTCACCCCCTGCTGGCTTTGAAGAAGAACACAGGTTTAAGGCATTTTAGCTTCATTTTTCAAACCTGGAGGTTACATCATCTCTATGTACACAATCTGTGTCAATAACATAGCAATATCTATATGAAAATTCAACGTAGTAGGCTACATTATATGTTAGCATCTATAAGTAATAGGAAAAAATGTAATAAATGCGACGTTTTAGGGATTCAATGGGATTTCTTAGGGATATAATGTTTTGAAAGTAATACTAGTTTGGTAGGACCCCAAGTATCTAACATGGAGTAAACACCAGCTCACCACTCTGAGACTTCAATTTCTGTTGCAATGAGCTAAACACTGCATTTGAAACCCCTAATTCACTCATTAATAACTGCCTATATCAGACACTCCACATTTCCCACAACATGAGCAGTAAATTGTGATTTTGGATTCTACATCTTGCAGTGTGTGTCATCTTGCAGTTCTAATCGCACATGAGAAATTGAGCAATGGAGGTTTGTTATGTTTGTCTACATGGTGAATTTGACGTTTCTGATGGTGATGTTAGAGAGAAGAACACTGCTACTCAGCGAGGATGTTCAGAGGGGAGAAGAATGGCGCTAGTTGTCCTCTCCAAGTTCTGCTGATCAGCGTCAGGACTCAGATAGCAGTTTTTTTTTTTTACAGTGCCACTCAGATTAGTACCTTAACTGGAGTACTTTTTACTCCCCCCCCCCAAATGGCCCTAAAAGAGGTTCTACAGACTGATTCTTGCAATCGGAACATGCAACGTTTGGGTCACCTGAAGGCATCTTGCAAGTTCCAACAGTGGTAAATGACCATCATCTGGGGAACATGAGTATGGTACAAAATGTCACAATGCCACATACGACATGTATGTATATATGAACAAAAGATGGAACCACTGACCAAACAACAGAGCAACAATACCATTGATAAATAAAAAGACAAGGAGTGACTCGTCACTTTCAGAATCCTGAATAAAAACCTTTGTGAGAACAAAGTAACTCCAAATACAGCGGTGGTATGACACGTCTTGTCCCTTCCCCCAAAAAGCCAATATACCTCTTTGTAACAGCTCAACTGGGAACCATTCAGACAATTGTTTTATTGCACTGACTAAAGTGCAGTGTTGTGAAATTGTGTACATGTGTAGAAGAAGTATCACAAACAAGGAAAAACCTCTTTTTAAACCTTAGTCTGGGGCAAAGTCATCAAACTCTAAGTGGGTTTTATCAGATTTCACAAGTGATTCTATACACGCAGTTTTTATGTCCCAGTGACCATTAAAATTGCTGGTCTCCTTATTCATATAGATCGGGGCCTGGTGTTGCTACACCAAAATAACTGTTGCTAAGATGGCTGCCAAGTGGCAAGAATTGTCTATAAAGACAAGTTAAACACAACATCAGTCTGGCAAAAAATCTCTAATTTCCACCTTAAAACATTTTAA
Organism: Dascyllus trimaculatus; assembly: GCA_024666655.1. Taxonomy (NCBI): domain Eukaryota; kingdom Metazoa; phylum Chordata; class Actinopteri; family Pomacentridae; genus Dascyllus; species Dascyllus trimaculatus. Next base: position 6,884,523 of record CM045453.1, read on the forward strand.
ATACTATGTACAAAATATGTTTTTTCCGCTCATCTTTCAAAGCATTTTAATTCTGAACTAAAAAGAGTACCTTGCTTATAATGCAGCATTAATAGAAAGAGAAAACAGTGGCTATGGGACACAAAGCTCTGCTGAATTTACCAGGTAACATGAGCGTTTGATGCTTTCATATGTTTGTATTTGTCCAAAGTGTAACAGAAGAGTAATGTAATGCCCATGTTCTGCTGTCTGCATGACTGTTCCTTATGAAAATGACTTTTCTCCTCTTTATTTACACTGGATAGAAGTACTGTGTGTGACCTTTAGTAAAACAGGATTTTGTGACCTTAACTAAACTCACCCACTGCAGAATGCACAAGAGCAGCGTGCAGGTCTGTGAAGGAGAAGCAGGGGGCAACAGCTGAATGGGTTGGTGTGCTGCACTGCGTGGCGAGTCCAAACGGCTGACAGGTTGTCAATGATGCCGGTGAGGAGACGTGACCACACTGTGTCCTCTCCGGTGTGGCTCTCAGCAGCCAGTGGGCAGACTGTTGCACACACCCGGCACCATCTGTTATGGAGCTATGATTCATGACGATATGATGCAAGCTCATTACTTTGTGTGCGTGTGAAACTGCAATGGTCCCTGTGGGAAAAAAACGGGTCATGGCAGCAATTTGTAGGATAGAACAAAGACAGTGAAACATGGACAATTCTACTGTTTCTACAGCATGGTAAATGAAACAGAAGGTGAAAATGGATGGAATTATCAACAGATCACACCACATAAACATGTTCATTCACTCTCTTGTGGATTGTTACTTGTTCCACGAGTGATGGCTAACTGACGCCACCCACATATCAGTGCTCTAAGACCACTTTAACCTCATACTGGAGTTATTGTAATTTTCGTTTTCTCATTTGTAAAAAGCTGCACTTACGACTGAAAGTGAATTTTTTGGGAGGCTGCGATGTATATTCCCACTGAAAAGTACAAAAGTTCTGTCAAAAGAAAGCAAACAAATCCATTGTTGAGGGCCATTAAACTATGAAATTATATAGATATAGCTCCATACTGAACACGGTCTGCAGTAACACAAAACGTTATTTCACTGTTTTTAGATAACAAGTTCCCTGCTTGGATATATGACATTCTCGTATATAATACCATCTGCTTTGTTTTTTGTGAAAGTGGCATAAAGATGATGCTACAGCAGGCAGCCTGTTAGCTTAGCTTAACACAAGTGGTTTTAAATTCCATCACTTAGTCATTTTAAAGCAATTATTTAAGAAAACCTTTAAATATAAAAGTGATGGAGGATCTAAAACTATTCATTGTAGTCAGACATTTTTAAGGAAGACTTTTTTTTAAAAATTCCTCTTTGATTATAAAAGTTTTACATAAAAATTTAAACTAAATACTTGATTGTAATTATATGTAGATCACTCAGTAACAGTAACAGGAATAACAGAGGATGAAGACTTTAGAAGGGTCTGCCCTCCACAACCTGGAACCTTAGACAATCATTTGTGTCCAAACACTGGACTGTAATTTTAGAAGAGAGTTTCAGGATCTTGCCAATTAATATGGTGAGATGTACAATATAAATCAGATATTGTTAATGGAAGAATTAAAATAATTTTTAAAAAAAGTGAATTTACTTGGATGGAGCATTTGACTGCAGACAACTCATCAGATAAAATGGCACATAGTGAGAATCCAGTATAACCTGTTTGGCTTTTAAATTAGCCTATGAGCTTTGGTTTGGTTGAGGCTGTCCCTTGAAACTATGGGTAAAAAAAAAGGTTTTGATTTGTCATTTCTGTACTGATTGGTGGGCTGTAGGCTAAGTTGCATCTTTCTTGTAGTCACAGTTTTAGCTGTAGTGCTCTGCTGCTCAGTCATTAGCACCTGTCCAGTGGTGGGAGTGAAGAGGAGGCGTCCTGCACTACCACGTTCAGCCACAACACAGAGTCAACAGTCTGGTAGCGCCGTTTCACCATTAAGCCATGGGTGCAAAGTAGAGCACATTCTCCAGTGTGGAAAAAGGTTCTTGTGTGAGAGTAAAATGTTGTCAGCAGGACAGATGCCAGTCACCTTATTTCACCAGTGTTTCTAAAAAGCACTTACAGAGGCATCTGGTTTTATTACAGGGTACAATAATTGCTTATAGGCAATAATCTATAACAAAAATTAGTAGGATATAAAGTGAAATAAACTTTTAAAAGTACATAGACGGATGGCAGTATTTTGGCTGTAACAATTCATTGAAAATGTAAGTAGTATTTCCGGTGAAACAATCCTCCATTAAACTATAAATCATGCACTTTAGCTATCACTACACACAGATGATTGGATGTAGGGTGCATATTCTGCATGGCTGTGGTAAAGTAGGCAATCCTATGAAGAGCGGTTTGGTTGGTCTGTGCAGATTACCCATGATTCACTGTTAGTGCAACTCAAAAGAAATCAGACTTTTTTTAAACCCCTAAACAAAGTGGAAAAAAAATCAGTCTGTATATTAAACAAAGTGCAACATGGACACAGTGGACATTTTACAAGCATCTTTCCTCATTATTGTGTAGTTGTTCTCTTACTTTGGTAGTAGCCTCAATTCGTACGAAAATAAAGCTGATTCCTCGGCACAGTCATCATCTGTAACTCTGGTGAGTTTGTCAGATGACAATGCGCCTGGTTACCATGTGGTCTTAATGGGCTGCATTTCAGTCACTACCTTCATACCTGTTTGTCTGACAGAAAAATAGAATAGCCCGTAAATGAGAACAGCTTTTTGGGAATTCAACCACAGCAGATGTGAGCACATGGGAGCTTCTTGTGTGTGTTTTCTCTTCAGGTGTTTGTGCAGAATTTTAATGGCAGACCACAACAACACAGCACAATGCACAGGGTGCATACTGCCTTGTTGTTATGTGGTCATTTGAAGTAGTCCCATACTTGGGAAGCTTTTTGTCTTTGAAATACAGTAGTCCCTCGCCATAACGCGGTTCACTTTTCGCGGTCTCACTGTATCGCGGATTTTTAAATTGTATATAAAATACGTAGCGTACAGCAGATGAGTAGACGCACGTATGGAAAACGCAGCTACAGCCGCTTCCGCTTGAGCTAGTCGGTCGCTGATTGATCGGCGGTGATGGAAGCCAGTGTTTATAAGAGTGTGGGAAAGGTAAGTAACAGTGTGGGGAGGGTTTATGAAGCGCTAAAATGTACATAAATAATAAATTAAATATAAGGTCGCTACTTCGCGGATTTCGTCTATTGCGGAGGGGTTCTGGAACCTAACCCCCGCGATAGACGAGGGATCACTGTAGTGCACTCGGACTCTGCTGCAGCCAATGTTATCTCAAACTGTAGCACTGGCTGCAGCTGACCTTGCAAATGATACAGAACATTGCACCCACTCTGTACACCAAGCTACCGGACCAGATTCCTGACGAAAATCACGTCGGGAGATTCTATGAGAATAATCCAGAGGAATAGTTGTAAGTGTGCTTCACTTATTTTGCACTGGCACACTTAACAAAGAAAAATAATTTGAACCGAGCATTTCTTAAAGACCTCTAAAGCCATCTCTTGCTTTAACAGTCCTCTTATCAAAATATGTACTTTAGTTACGTTGGCCATGAGAACATGAAGGGGTGTAAGGTAAAAAAAAAATTAAAAAAAAAAAGTGATTTATTTTAACAAAAGTCTCAGAAAGGGCATTGAAGCCTGAGGACGGGCTGGTTTGGTGGTAAACAGGTGGAGGACAGTGTGGAGTGATCAAGGTAAAGCTGAAGGCTGCACATGAAACACTGGAGCTCAGAAGAACAGGGTTAGCAGCTGAGAACACAGGAGAACACAAGTAGTCAAGAAAGTAGGAACCTCAAGGTCACAAGAAGTAAATACTCAGCTGAATCACTGAAAAACATGGAGAGTCACTGTTGCTGCATTAAAGGCACAGAACCATGTGGCACCACAGGAGGGGAAAGTCCAAGGTCTATGGAGGAGTTGATGACCTGGAATGAGCTGCAGGTTTGTGAGTAGACAAACCATGTCCTCAGAAACACAATGAAAGGAGAAACACTCTGAAACACTGAACGAGAGACAAACCAAACCAAACCCAGAACATTTTGTTTTGTAGAATTTGGGTGGCTTTTCGCTGAAGATATTAAAACATCAGAAAGAAAATGAGTCATGCATAGTAGTGATATCTAACAGCAACATTTGTAAAAGAGGATGAAGACTTTAGGAGGGTCTGACTCTCCACAGCCTCGACCCTTTGGAAATGCTCCATACAAATATGACTCTTATCGTTCAGACAATCATTTGTATTCAAACACTGAACTGTAGTTTTAGAAGACAGTTTCAGAATCTCACCAGGTAACATAGTGAGATGGAACAAGTCAATTTGATATTATGAATGTAATTTGAAGAATTACAATAATAAGAATGAAATAATAATTTGGATGGAGCATTTCCTGAAGACCCTCCTAAAGCCATCTCCTGCTTTTACAATCCCATATTCAAATGTGTACTTTAACTAAGTTTTAACGAGGCCCAGGAAAAATTACTTTAAAAATTATTTTATATCTTAAACATTTTTGTTTTGTAAAGAATTTGACTGGTCTCAATTTAAAGATTTTAAAACCAAATATAAGATCAACACAAATAAAAGATGAATCAATAATAGTGATGGCATCCAACAGTAACATGACAACAGAAGTGAAGGGCTTGAGGAGGGTCCAACCCACCCAACCTGAAAAATATGCAGACTGTCTGTGGACCCAAAATAGGTCAGTCATCTCTCTATATTTTTATGCACAATGTGTGCGAATACGTTTTACACAGATGTAACTGTAAACAACAATATCTGTTTGTATCAAACAAATATTCCAGTGAACAAATGAAAATTTCACAGAGCTGTGCTGGGTCGAAAAACTAAAAACACAGCAGTCAATGTGCTACAGGTGTAGACACACACACACACGAAAGAAAACACAATCTGCAATATGTTACGTGTTCAGTGTAGCGACAGTGGAACTCTGACCCTTTGGAAATGTTCCATGCAAATCTAACAATAACAATGTAAAACTGGTCTACGAATTCTTATTTAATTTCTCATCATGTCATAAATGGAGACAGAAACAATAAAACAAATACTGCAAATGAGGATTATGGAAGAATTTTTAATTCCGTGCTTAAGTCATTAAAATAAACAAACACAGCTTTAACTGGATTTGAATGGAACATTTCTGGAGACCCTCTTCAAAGCCCTTTCCCTCTTTTTTGACACTTTACAAAAACACTTGTTTTGAAAGCAAGAAAATAAGGAGCTGTACAAAAGATTTGGAAATACTTACACTACAAGAAGAATCCTACAATCCTAAATTTATCTGTAGTTGCATAGTATTTTTTTAAAGGAGGAAAATAAAGAGCTGTACAGAAAAATTTAGAAATCCTTAACTTAGAGGGTCCTAACCTTACCATTAGTGATTCTACCTAGTAAAGATTTTTTTGGTCTTTTTTTTTTTTTTTTTAGCTTACCATTAAATTTTCTGCATACTGTTTTTAAAGGAGGGAAAAAATTGCTGTAAACTAAAAATTACAAAGGCACGTGTGGCGATGGAAATGCCACTAAGTGCACTATGCCTGACCAGCTAGACACTGAGATGAATGCTACATCTCAGGTTTGTAAGGAGAACTAGCCCAAAGTACCCAAACCAAGCCCAGTACCTCCACAGATTCTGAGGCAGAAAATCCAGATGGGAAGTGCACGAAGGAATGGGTTCAACTGCTTCTCCATGAAAAATGAGTCATCTGGGTGGACAGACGTTGTGGTGTCACTTCTCCAACAGAAACATCATGCCCCTTTTTGGGTCAAGTCATAATTTCTTGAGAAAATAAAATCATCCATGTAGTTTATTGTTAAACTGCTGCGCTCTCAAAATGCCATTGTGGAATTCTTTAATGTCATTTCCTGCATTAAAAAAAAAACCTTCACAGAAATCAGCTCACTGTAGAGACACATTTTTAGAAGAGTGTTGAGCGTGAACTACTGACCTCCAGCTGTCTGTCACGCCGCGAGCCAGGGGGCGTTGACTCAGGTCCGGAGCTCGTCCCTGGCTGGTCCGAGGGTACCTGTGAGTGATAGTTTGTTGTCAGGACTTTTCTTCTGAATGAGCATAAGTGCTACTAAGTTGAAAAATGTACACGTAGTAAAATAAAAACCTTTAGGAGCACAATGAACACGTATCAAATAATGTTTTTCCTGAAAGAAGAGTCCATGAAGACATTAACAAGCAAAATCTACTAAACACAGAAGCTACCACTATTTTAATTATTTCTGCTTCAAACTGGCGGTAAATGAAGATAAAACAATACAGAGAACAAATAAGGCAACATTATTTTGAGCTACTTCTCATTTACACACGTGCTCCTGATTACATTTCTCACACATTTGTTATTACTTGCAGATGTGAGTGAAGTGCTCACACCATCAAGTCCTGATTGTAAAAAACCTAAACCCTAATGACTATATCTTCAAATAGTCATTTCCTGTATTTTTAAAAATGACTACAGACTAACTCCACAAAAGTCACTTCTCTCAAGGTACCGGTAGACGTTTCAGTGTTCTGCGGACCTCCTGCTGGGAGGTCCTCTCTTGCTGGGCCTGGTACACCCGCACAGCCGAGTTGGACGTCAGGGGGCTGGAGCTCCTCTCATCCTGGGAATCAGAATAAAAATCTAAATCAAAGTATGGATCAGAATCTAAATCAAAGTTTGAATCAGAATCTGAATCCGAGGTGGACGACTGGGGGCTGGTGCTCCTTTCTGGCTGGGCAGCATGTACCTGTGAAGCACAACCTTTGGTTAAACACTGACTTTCATTTAGTCATTTGTTGTGTTTTTTAGAATTACTGTAAGCTACCATCACAGGAGGCAGTTGTCTGACAGTACATTTCAGCAGAGTGTTTAGGACAACTGACCTCTGGCCGGGATGGTTCCTTGCCTCCACACTGTGAGCCAGAGGTGGTGCTGGGCCACTTGGCTGGAGGCTCTAGGTGGGCTGCTGTCTCTCTTCTACTGGTTGGAGTGGAGAGTTGAGAGGGGAAGACAGGGAGGAATTAGAATCTGTTACATTATTAAATCCAATCCAAATATCCATCCATCCATTATCTATACACTGCTTAATCCTCGCCAGCCTATCGCAGGGCTACATATAGAGACAGGCAACCAAGCATGCTCACATTCACAATTTAGAATAATGAGTTAACCTCAGCATGTTTTTGGACTGTGGGAAAAAGCTGGAGTACCCAGTGAGAACCCACGATGCACAGGGAGAACATGCAAACTCCACACAGAAAGATCCCAGGACTCAAACTGGGGATCTTCTAGCTGTGAGGCGATGCTGCTAACCACTGATGCACCGCGCAGCCCCCAATCCAAACACTGACCTTCAAATAGCAATGTACTGTTTAGAAAATGTTTAGAAATTTGAAACAATTTAACAATCAGACCATTCATCAGACCACTTATTCCTCTGTAGGGTTGCAGGGGGGCTGGAGTCTATCCCAGCCGACGCAGGGTGAAGCCTTGGTTCACTCTGGACAGGCCACCAGCCTATCTCAGGGGCACATAGAGAGACACACAATCAAGCGCAGTCATATTCACACCTACAGACAATATACAGTTTATCACCAGTTAACCTCAGCTGTTGAGCTAAAAGGTGATCAGCTGTCACAAAAACAAATTACCCAGTTTATATACAAATACAGCTGCATTTATCCGAGTAAAACAGATATAAAGCAATCCCCTGTGCAGATATCCTTAGACTATGTCTCTGCGTTATTTTACCTGCCCTGTGCCCTAAATTTTAACCAATCCAGTTCATTTCACCCGTTGAAATAGTTTTTAAATGACTAATTTAATTAATATAATGCACTGTTTCCCTTGTCCAAAAGTGACTGTAGCCTTACATTCTGACTGAAATGTGATTAATGTGACAAAAAACTTAAAGCTTAAAAAATACATTATTGAGGACTACATTTTAAAGATCAAAGTTAACGTAATAAAAAAAACAGATAGCAAAAGAGACAATTTGAAATGTCATTAATGCTACAAGTTACATATAAAAATTATACAGGACTACTTTTTAAATAATAAAGTCAACAGAATAAAAAAATCAGATGGCAAAAGAGACAATTTGAAATGTGATTAACAATACAAAATACCTTTAAAAACTTAAAACCTCAAAAAAATATAATGGATATATTTTAAAGATTCAAGTTAACGTAATAAAAAAATCAGATAGCAAAAGCAATAATTTGAAAAGTGATTAATGCAACAAAGTGCCTTAAAAACTTTTTTAAAATTATTGACTATATTTTAAAGTCCACAGAATAATAAAAAAAAATCAGATAGCAAAAGCAATAAAATATGTGATTAATGCCACACAGTACCTTAAAACATTAATTATTAATTACAGTGTACTTTCTGAATATAAAAAACACATACAGCCTTAACACCGAAAAACACTGTAATATCTTCATAATGTCTCCATAGCCCTAACTGTGGACCTTAACTATAAAAGCACACAGTTTTCTTGTTCACTGATTAATTTTGGGCTGTTACTTTGGTCCCTTTCTCACAATAAAAGCTTGGTTACTTCGTCTTAATGTTAACTTGTTATATCAAGTTTTCCAGCTTGAGAGTAGTACTGCATGATAAAAACATTTCAGAATACTTTTAAAGGGTCTAACAGGATTTCTGTTGCCATTTTACACTAGTTTCAGTTATTTAACTATAATAATTAAACATTTGAATGACTAAAACTTAACATTTTTCTGAAACTCATAAATTCGGAAGGCTAATTTGATATTTAAGCTAGCAGACGCTAACAATCTAGCTAACAAGCAGATAACATCTTAAACAGAACAAAGCAAAACCGAATTAAAGACATTCAAACGTTATAAATGATGAATATTCTTACTTTGTCCATGTAGTGGCAGTACAAATAATCGGGTAGTGGTGTTGGTTGCTCTGGTATTGCTGCTTTCTGGATCCACTTGCTGAATAATCACTAACTTGCTCTCTCTCAGTTCAGTCATAAAATGGTGGACAATGTTTCAGTCACGAAATAAAAGCATGAAATGTACAGCAACCATAGGACTTTTTTGTTTTTATTTTGAACAAAAATCATTTTATCCATTCTATTTAAACAATAATAATAAAATTAATAATTTTAATAATAATAATAATATCATTTTATAAAATAAACACAGGCCCTTTGTTGTTGGTGCTGTTGTCTGGATACAGGTGTTGCATGACTAGCGATTAGACACAGAACCACAATATCGCTGACAGTCCTCCTGATTCCTAGTCATTTTTAGGGCCCGAAGCACTACAGTGCGTAGGACCCTATTGTTCTTCTAGTGTTTCTTTGGCGGTTTGGCGGTTTGTTTGGCGGTTTCTTTATTAGGGCCCGAAGCACTACAGTGCGTAGGACCCTATTGTTCCTCTAGTGTTTGGCGGTTTGGCGTTTGTTTGGCGGTTTGGCGGTTTGTTTGGCGGTTTGTTTGGCGGTTTGGCGGTTTGGCGGTTTCTTTTTCTTACGCCACTTTGAACCTCAATTTGACCCCCTAAACATGCTCAAAAACTCCCCAAATTTGGCACACACATCAGGACTGGTGAAAAATTTGATATTTTGGGGGAATTACACATATGAATGGCAAAATGACTCAATAGCGCCACCTAGAAAATTGGCCTTTAGTGGAGTTAATACGGCTAGTTTCACGTAAACTCATGAAATTTGGTACACAGGTACAGTAGCCCGAGACAAAAACATTCCTGCTTTTAAAATTTCAAAAAAGGCTCAACAGCGCCCCCTAGAGCACGTAGTGTGCAGGCAATGGAATTTAACGAACTCCTCCTAGGATTTTTGTCCGATTTTCACCAAATTCGCTGTGTGGCATCTAGACCCATCCAGGATGAAAAGTTATTAAAATCTTGTGGCTGCGACACACGATGTGGGCGTGGCATGGCGGCCATTTTGAACAAAAAAGCTAAACAGCGCCAACTAGAACACGTGGTGCACAGGCATTGGAATTTAACAAACTCCTCCCAGGATTTTTATCCAATTTTCACCAAATTCGCTGTGTGGCATCTACACCCCTCCAGGATGAAAAGTTATTAAAATCTCGTGGATACGTCACACGGTGTGGGCGTGGCATGGCGGCCATTTTGAACAAAAAAGCGTAACCTCGCCCACTTCAACACGTGGTGCGCAGGCATTGGAATTTAACGAACTCCTCCCAGGATTTTTGTTCGATTTTCACCAAATTCGCTGTGTGGCATCTAAACCCCTCCAGGATGAAAAGTTATTAAAATCTTGTGGCTGCATCACACGGTGTGGGCGTGGCATGGCGGCCATTTTGAACAAAAAAGCTTAACATTGTACAATGGAACACGTTGTGCGCAGGCATTGGAATTTAACGAACTCCTCCCAGGATTTTTTTCCGATCTTCACCAAATTCACTGTGTGGCATCTAGACCCCTCCAGGATTAAAAGTTATTAAATTCTCGTGGATACGTCACATGGTGTGGGCGTGGCATGGCGGCCATTTTGAACAAAATCGCCATGTGGAACGAAATGGGTTTTGGAGGTGAAGGGATCCATGTAAAATCACCAAATCCACACAAATCCTCATTAATCTCAAGACCTAATATTTAATATACAATTCAGGAATGGACGTGGTCAAACGGCTCCACAGCGCCCCCTAGAAATATTCAAATAGTCATATAAAATCACTGCTTTATCCTACAAACATAAAATTTGGTACATACATATAGTATCCCAAGACCAACAGATTTGCACAGTCGAAATTCTAATTGGCTCTACGGCGCCCCCTAGACAAGGTCGTGTGGAGAGGAGTGCGGTGAGGAGCGAGGGCCCGTCCGACGCTGCTTGCAGCTTTAATTTTTTTTTTTTTTTTTTTAAATTTGTTTATTTGTTTGTTTGTCCATTCTGTAAAGCGTCTTTGAGTGACCGAAAAAGCGCTATATAAAATTGATGAATTATTAGGGCCCGAAGCACTACAGTGCGTAGGACCCTATTGTTCCTGTAGTGTTTCTTTGGCGGTTTGGCGGTTTGTTTGGCGGTTTGTTTGGCGGTTTGGCGGTTTCTTTGGCGGTTTCTTTTTCTTACGCCACTTTGAACCTCAATTTGACCCCCTAAACATGCTCAAAAACTCACCAAATTTTGCACACACATCAGGAATGGTGAAAAATTTGATATTTTGGGGGAATTGCACATATGAATGGCAAAATGACTCGATAGCGCCACCTAGACAATTGGGCTTTAGTGGAGTTAATACGGCTAGTTTTACGTAAACTCATGAAATTTGGTACACATGTACAGTAGCCCAAGACAAAAACATTCCTGCTTTTAAAATTTCAAAAAAGCTCAACGGCGCCCCCTAGAGCACGTAGTGTGCAGGCATTGGAATTTATCGAACTCCTCCCAGGATTTTTATCCGATCTTCACCAAATTCGCTGTGTGGCATCTAGACCCATCCAGGATGAAAAGTTATTAAAATCTCGTGGCTGCGTCACACGGTGTGGGCGTGGCATGGCGGCCATTTTGAGGAAATTTGCCATGTGGAACGAAATGAGTTTTGGAGGTGAAGGGATCCATGGAAAATCACCAAATCCACAAAAATGCTCATTAATCTCAAAACCTAACGTTCAATATACAATTCAGGAGTGGACGTGTTCAAACGGCTCCACAGCGCCCCCTACAAATATTCAAATACTCATATGCAATCACTGCTTTATCCCACAAACATGACATTTGGTGCATACATATAGTATCCCAAGACCAATAGATTTGCACGGTCAAAATTCCAATCGGCTCTAAGGCGTCCCCTAGACAAGGTTGTGTGGAGAGCACTGCGGTGAGGAGCGAGGGCCCATCCGACGCTGCTTGCAGCTTTAATTTTTCTTACGCCACTTTGAACCTCAATTTGACCCCCTAAACATGCTCAAAAACTCACCAAATTTGGCACACACATCAGGACTGGTGAAAAATTTGATATTTTGGGGGAATTACACATATGAATGGCAAAATGACTCAATAGCGCCACCTAGAAAATTGTGCTTTAGTGGAGTTAATACGGCTAGTTTCACGTAAACTCATGAAACTTGGTACACAGGTACAGTAGCCCAAGACAAAAAAATTCCTGCTGTTGAAATTTCAAAAAAAGCTCAACAGCGCCCCCTACAGCATGTGGTGCGCAGGCATTGGAATTTAACGAACTCCTCCCAGGATTTTTATCCGATCTTCACCAAATTTGCTGTGTGGCATCTAGACCCCTCCAGGATGAAAAGTTATTAAAATCTTGTGGCTGCGTCACACGGTGTGGGCGTGGCATGGCGGCCATTTTGAACAAAAAAGCTCAACAGCGCCAACTAGAACACGTGGTGCGCAGGCATTGGAATTTAACGAACTCCTCCCAGGATTTTTGTCCGATCTTCACCAAATTCACTGTGTGGCATCTACACCCCTCCAGGATGAAAAGTTATTAAAATCTTGTGGCTGCGTCACACGGTGTGGGCGTGGCATGGCGGCCATTTTGAACAAAAAGCTTAAGATTGTACAATGGAACACGTGCGCAGGCATTGGAAATTAACGAACTTCTCCCAGGATTTTTGTTCGATCTTCACCAAATTCACTGTGTGGCATCTGGACCGATCCAGGATGAAAAGTTATTAAAATCTTGTGGCTGCGTCACACGGTGTGGGCGTGGCATGGCGGCCATTTTGAACAAAATCGCCATGTGGAACGAAATTGGTTTTGGAGGTGAAGTGATACATGTAAAATCACCAAATCCACACAAAACCTCATTAATCTCAAGACCTAATATTTAATATACAATTCACAAATGGGCGTGGTCAAACGGCTCCACAGCGCCCCCTAGAAATATTCAAATACTCATATAAAATCATTGCTTTATCCTACAAACATGAAATTTGGTACACACATATAGTATCCCAAGACCAACAGATTTGCACAGGCAAAATTCTAATCGGCTCTACGGCGCCGCCTAGACAAGGTTGTGTGGAGAGGAGCATGATCAGGAGCGAGGGCCCGTTCGACGCTGCTTGCAGCTTTAATTTATTTTTAGATTTTTATTTTCACACTGTTTTTTATTTTTCAAACTGCATGATGGATTTTGATGACAAGCTTTTGTTTTTCTGGGATATATAAATGCAGGATATTTTAATCGATTAAGATTTTTTGTGAAAAGTAAATCATGAAAATTGCACCTCTCCAGATTTAATCACACCACACTTTTTTCAGTGCCACTTAGAAGTACCTGAACACCCTTTAAAACAGGGGTGTCCAATCCTGGTACTCGAGAGCCCCTATACAGCATGTTTTAGATGTTTCCCTCGTCCAACACACCTGATTCAAATGATCATCTCATCATCAGAGAGGCACCTGGCTGCAGACCTCCACTGTGAGGTCGCTTCCGCCGCAGACCTCCACTGTGAGGACAGGAAATGCACGGATGCATTACAAAATAAAATCGCGCAGTTGTATTGCTAATGCATTAGCAATACAACGTAAAATCAACTAGACCATTGTCTACAGTATATATCGTTTTAATTTATATATTAAACTTGTGATTATTTTGATAATGAGCCCCTTTGTGAGTTTTATTCCTGCTAACAGAAAAATCCTTAAATGTTATTTTTAATGCACAGTTACAGTCATAAGAATAGAACAAAGACGAACTACAGGTAATGAAGACAACACAATAATTACTAATATAATGACAAAGTCGGCGACCGGGGACATTAAATAACAAAAGTGTAACCGTTAGATTCCCGTAAAAGTACTGATATCCCGTTACAGAACCGTCAGAGCCAGCGGCAGATTTCAGAAAGTCTAGCCAAGCTAAGGCTGCTGTCAGCGGGGAGCTGTGAGCGCTGACCGCCCGGTAGTAGCTGTCTAACGGGGAGACTCACATCTCCGACATCGTTGGAGTAAATTTTTAAGCAGAATTTATCTTGATAAATTGACCACAGATTTGATGTTTATACAACCACTTTATCGCCTCAAATAATCTTTGAACTAAATTTTGTGTCACAGTCACGATCGTACCGTGGACAAGTGCGTATATTGAGAAACAGTCACAAACACTCGTTAAATGGCTGCTTCTTCTTTTGATTTAATTAGCGGTTAGCAAACCAACTTCACATGCGTTACCGCCACCTACCGGACTGGACGCTTTAAATGTACTTTTCTGTTTTTTACCCGTTACTTCCTGTCCTGACAGTGGAGGTGTCCTCACAGTGGAGGTCTGCAGCGGAAGCGACCTCACAGTGGAGGTCTGCAGCCAGGTACTCTTGGGCATCATCAAGCTCTGCAGAAGCCTGATAACGATCCTGATCATTTGAATCTCCTTATCAAGAAAGCCATGTATTTCCCAAAATGTCAAACTACTCCGTAAAAGTTATAATATGCCCCACATTAAAATGTCTTAAAACAACTGTAACAGTGCTGTGTATTTTGTTGACTTGTGTACTTCCATGATCCATTCATGTCATTTCATTGTTTTCCTGCTGTAGCTGCGGAAACCTAGTGATACACCAGGGTGGAATAAAGCAATTTCATTAAATGGAAATTACTTAATGTAACTAGACATAATATAAATAAAACGTTCCACCGTTACTTTGTTTGTGATTATTTCTGTGAGATAGATTTTCCTCTGCAGTGGTGGTAAAGACAACAACTCCCAAGATCCCACACTACTTCACATCATCATCAAACTCCATATTTTGTTATTGTTTCACTGAGTGAAGCCTCGCAGCAGAAATTACATATTCATCCTGTGTGTTCAGTGCAACGTGGTAAATAACATCAGCAGAGCCAAAAAATAAAAATATCAAGAAAGTGAATTTGTCTTGTGTCTTGGGATTTACTTCTGCTGGGGATGGTCAGGGCAGAGAAGTGTTAAGAGTTTGGTTTTGTCCCTGACCTCTGGAGCAAATCCTGGGAGATGACGAGGAGGAGGAGGGAAAAGGAGGAGGAAGATCTTCAGGCAGGAGACAAAAACTGGCCCCCTGTAAATGATATTGCTACACATCCTGCTGCACTCACAAAAGTCAACTTAAAGCTCCACGGCCTAACATGTTCCATAATCCAGCAGTACAAAGTAGGACATAGGATGAGCCCATGTCTCCTGTAGGTTTCAGCTGTAGGTCTAAGTGACGTTAAGGTTCACGTGTCAGGAGGTGGTTTGGGAAGGTTGGCGCAATCAAGTCATCAGTTAAACCCTCATCATACTACTTCAGATGTTTTAGGCAGTCTTTGTTCCCAGTTACATAACGCTGGTTGTAAAATATGGTAGCCATGTATACAGATTACATGGTGGTTCATGACCAACTCCTGCCAAGGTCATGATAAGAAATTCTGTCTATAATCACCTAATGTGACACAGTGACTATCTTATCGTAACTCGTAACACAATCTCCCAATGACAAAGTATCTTTAAAAAAGTGCATTGTCTGGTAATCACTCTCACACCGTAGCACTGCTGTGGTTGAGCATGAGCAGTCAACACCCACCATATATGTGCAATGCACTTTCCTACCACAAGGTGGCCCTGCAAGGCTTTGTAACACTCCCAATGTTAAAGAATCTTTTTTTTTTAAAAATTCTGGGTCCAGACGGTGATCCGGATCACTCCCAAAATTTCATCATTTGTTCCTTGTCCCATTTCACACATTTCCTGAAAATTTCATCCAAATCCGTCCATAACTTTTGGAGATATTTTGAACACAGACAAACAAACGAAGAAAGAAAAACATAACCTCCTTGGCGGAGGTAATAAGGCTAATTTTAAGCCCAAGTATGGTGTAGTTCCAAGTAGCCTACAGTTGCTAAGTTAGCTAACCAACAGTATGGTAGCTTACCTGCATTACAAATGTAATATTAGAGCTGGTCCCGAATATACGAATATCCGAATAGTTGTTGGTTGTGGTGGAAGCATAAAAGTCATTCAGTTTCAGAGAGTTTAACTTCTCTTTTAAGACAGGGTCGGACTGAAGGTCAATCAGTTCGAGCTGCAGCTCCTCTGGAGCTGTTTCGGGTTCTTGTGACAGAGGACAGGCCACCAACTGAAGTGACCTGTCAATCTTTTCGAAATCTGAAAACCGACGGCAGAATTCTCCGTGCAGCGCATCCAGTTACTCGCTGTATTTCTTTTAATTTTTTCAAGTTCCGCGGGCCGGATTGAAACGTTAAACGGGCCGCATATGGCCCCCGGGCAGTAGTTTGCCCATGCCTGGTGTAGTTCCAAGTAGCCTACAGTCGCTATGTTAGCTAACCAACAGTATGGTAGCTTACCTGCGTTACAAATGTAATATTAGAGCCGGTCCCAAATATACGAATATCTGAATAGTCGTTGGTTGTGGTGGTATTCGGATAACAATTTTGATATTCGAATAGTCCTGTGCGCCGCCGCCGGGCGCTGTGAAGGCTGTAGAATGCCGCCGTGGTTCTAGTACACGGACCTGCCAACTCCGGGCGGTGTCAGGCTCCGGTGTCAAAAACTCAAAAGCTTTACTATAGCAGTGTTTCAACTTTGGGTAGATAAAAATAGAAGTAAAAAAGCACTCAGAGAGTGCAGACCTCCACAAAGCAGCTTCAGTCCATTTCCAACACAATCTTCCAATGAGAGAGTATCGTTAAATTTTTTTTTTTAAATCCTGGAGCCAGACGGTGATCCGGATCAGTCCCACAATTTCATCATTTGTTCCTTGTCCCATTTCATACATTTCCTGAAAATTTCATCCAAATCCATCCATAAGTTTTGGAGTTATTTTGAACAAAAAACAAACCGGCAAAAACATAACCTCCTTGACGGAGGTAATAAGGCTGATTTTAAGGCCAAGTACGGTGTAGTTACAAGTAGCCTACAGTCGCTAAGTTAGCTAACCAACAGTATGGTAGCTTACCTGCATTACAAACGCAACATTAGGGCTGGTCCCGAATATATGAATATCTGAATATTCGTTGGTTGTGGTGGTATTCGGATAACAATTTTGATATTCGAATAGTCCTGCGCACCATCGCCGGGCGCTGCGAAGGCTGTAGTACACTGATAAGCGCTGCCGAGCACCGCCGAGGCTGTAAAATGCCGCTGTGGTTCTAGCACGCGGACCTGCCAACTCCGGTGTCCGGCTTCGGTGTCAAAAACTCAAAAGCTTGACAATAGCACAGTGTTTCAACTTTGGGTAGATAAAAATAAAAGTAGAAAAGCACTCAGAGAGCGCAGACCTCCACCAAGCAGCTTCAGTCCATCCTCAACACAATCTCCCAATGAGAGAGTATGGTTAAATTTTTTTTAAAATCCTGGAGCCAGACGGTGATCTGGATCAGTCCCAAAATTTCATCATTTGTTCCTTGTCCCATTTCACACCGTTCCTGAAAATTTCAACCAAATCCGTTCATAACTTTTGGAGTTATTTTGAACACAAACAAACAAACCAATGCCAGCAAAAACATAACCTCCATGGCAGAGGTTTTTAGCGCAATGGGACAGCAGTGGGTGTGATGAGCAGGAGAACACACTGAGGACCCCTGGGGGACAGGTGAGGAATGACAGGCAACAACACATGCGACACACTACACACATTAGAAACAATCGGAGACAAATACAAAAAGCAGGCATGGAAATCAATAATGCTATTGTTCTATTTTAACGGGAGTGTTGTTTGATGACTCATAAGTCTCAAATGGCTCAGAGGCAGGAGTTCAAACAATTGAATGAAGTCTAATGGGGCAGAAACACATGATACTGTGTTGACATTTCATTTTTCAGACTCAAATGAATGCACTCAGTTCATTATGTGATTCTGTGCATTGATTGTTCATTGTTTTACTGATTGGCATTGGTTAGAGAAAGAAGGCATCCATTTTACTTTCTCGTTTTAACACCAATCAACACTGCAGTGTCTTGATCAAGCAGAAAGCACTTAGATCTGGCATGAAGCCCAAATTATTGCTGCTTTACAGAAAATACCTTATAATTTTAGAAAGTATTTTCCTGTCTTCTTTTTGGGGGTAAGTATTTCAGAGATTTTGTATCAACTGGCATGAACACTCAGTTACAGTAAACTAAATGTGGGGAATATATACAGTGCAATGGCTCCCTCTAGTGTACTGACGGTAAATAAGAATCTGGCGTCTCTGTTTCATAATGTACAACTGCAGCAGCCACTGAGGAGTGGAGTTCTCAGTACTTATTAATGAAATTCTGGATTGTTCAGCAACAGAGGAAATTTGCACACTAAAGGGTTCATATTTGCTGACTGCGATATTTCTGAAGTGAACATTTCTTAGTGGACTAATAATGCGGAGTAGTCATGCATAATACTTAACATTTAACCTTTGCTGGAGGGGCCACTTTAAATAAAAGGGGGTGCAAATTAAGAAGATACCAACTTCTCCAGGCACCACTGCACCACTGGATTTTTTTTCTGAAGGTCTTAGAGAGATCTTTAGATGTTGGCATGACAGGTTCCCACTGCCACTTCCTGAAGAGCTTCTAATCACTGACACCTAATCTGAACCCCTGAAAAAAACAGCACTTTTGTTTTTGCTCCCATTTTACATGAGACAACTAAGACTTTTCTAGATACACATAAAAGGCCTGTTTCTCTCAAATATTGTTCACAAATTTGTCTAAATCTGTGTTTGTGAGCACTTCTCCTTGACCCAGATAATTATCCACCTGACAGGTGTGGCATATCAACATGCTGATTAGACAGTATGATTATATCACAGGTGTGCTTTAGGCTGGCCACAATAAAAGGTCACTCTAAAATGTGCAGTTTTATCACACAGCACAATGCCATAGACGTCACAAGTTTTGAGGGAGCGTACAATCGGCACGCTGACTGCAGGAATGTCCACCAGAGCTGTTTCCCGTGAACTGAATGTTCATTTCTCTACCATAAGCCATCTCCACAGGTGTTTCAGAGAATTAGGCATATGAAATAATAGGCTAAACAGGGGGAGCTTATCAAACTTTCCAGAGAGCAAATTCACCTCATTCTTTCAAGAGGATACTCAGTTTAATTTAGTTTTATTTATTCATATCATTAGTTTCCTTTGGAGTCGTTTTGAACAGAACTTGGCAACAATGGAGGACAAAACAAACTCCCCTATAAACCCCCAACAGAACCAGGCTCAGGGAAGGAGGACATCTGCCTCCACTGGTCGGGGTGAGGGTAAAAGGGTGAGAGAACAGGACAGCAGAGAGGAAACAGACAAATAATGTAGATACTTAGATATTTAAAAAGAAGTAATAAAAGTGTCAAAATCTGGTTGTGAGGGTACCACAAAAAATATGTTAAAAACCCTCAGAAAACTACCGTACAATGTTCAGAAACTGATAAGTAAATCAAATAAATAAATAACAGCACATACTTTCCAAATAAAGATATCTTTAGTTGATTTAAATACATTAAAACTGTGAGTGATTGTATGGTCAGACGTAAAAGAATGAATTACCATTTATAAAAACAGATTTTTAATGTGGACAGTATTTATAGTTTTGGTCTGTTTCTGTGACAGTCAACATGTAAATGAAAAATAACTATTCTTAAGGATGTTATTTTGTATTATTTGTTTAATTAACAAAACAGAGAAAGTCTGTAAAATACCAGTTACTGTTACTGTGTACCAGTTAATGTGGACTGTATTTATAGTTTTGAGATGTTTCAGCTAAGGAGCAACTATAAAGTTTATCACCAAGAAAAGCTGAGAGAAACACATTTGTCTTTGAACAATGACAATGTGGACATTTGAAATGTCCTTTTAACAAAGAAGAATCGACTCACACAGATCCAGTCCGGATAATTTATCTTGCAATGAAGCATTTATTTGTCAGTGGAAACTGGTCCATTGAGTCACTTTTTAGAGTGTATGATGCAGGATTATAATTATTTCTGCATTAACATGTACATACGTTTAATTAATTTCAATGTTGCAGCTGTAAAGGCTGAGGACAATTTTAATTTTACGTTCACTTCATGTCCTGCTGTGTATCTTGTGAATTTCCACCAGGAAATGAATAAACCTGATCATACATCATGAATTGTTGGGTATGTTTTCAGTTATTATTATTTATTCTATTTTAATTATGAATCTGTAAAGTAGCTGAAGTTATTTTATGAACAGAGTTGTAAAATGGACATTTTCCTCTAAATTGTGCAGCTCATATTCTTCACTGCAGCATCATCTTCTTGATAACATTTAGTTTGCCTACATCTTTAGAACGTGTCATCATTCTGTTTTTCTGCCATCTGAAGCTGAAGCTTGGTTTTGTATTTCATTGGCTGCTTTGTGTAAATAACTTGTTCACCAGAGTGTAACTGAAAATGTAACCAGGAAGCAACATATGAATGAAATGTTATTTATTCTAATCAAATTTCTTTTCATTTAAATTCACTGATCACGACGTCTAGTGAGGAGGTCTTGGCCCAGCCCAAGCTCTCTATGAAGACGAGGAAAAACTCCCCGTTTAAGATGGGAAGAAACCTCGGGAAAGGCAATTCAAAGAGAGATCCCCTTTCCACGGACGGCTGAGTGGAGGCTGCAGGAGAGGAGGAGGAAAAACAGAATCAGTTCTTCTGGTCAGACAGAAAACAGCATTAGAGCAGCATCAAGTGTTGATTCTAATCCTGTATGTCGCTGGAGGATCCATGTGGACTCATGGATGTGCAAAGTCCAACACTGG
Source organism: Dascyllus trimaculatus (assembly GCA_024666655.1). Classification (NCBI taxonomy): domain Eukaryota; kingdom Metazoa; phylum Chordata; class Actinopteri; family Pomacentridae; genus Dascyllus; species Dascyllus trimaculatus. Next base: position 6,905,313 of record CM045453.1, read on the forward strand.
CTTTATATTTTCTACATCTGAGAGTATGTGAGGGTCGGCGTGACGCAAATTTCAATGACAGACGACTTCTACTTTCTGCATTGGCGAGTACGTAAGGTTACACTAGACATTAATTTTGTCACTTTGGAAAACGATGAGGGTTACTCTTACAGACTTTGGGAGAGGATGGTATGACTTACAGGTTTTCAATCTACGATGTAATGTAACCTTGGTCATTTTTCAAGTCAACCAGAGTCTGCGCAGACTTGGGAAGATGATGGTACGAAGTATATGTTCAACATCGGCATTTATGTTAGGTTTCGTATGTTTCATCAACTTCCAAAGTCCACCAGAGTCTGTGCAGACTTGGGAAGATGACGGTTCGACGTATACTTTTCAGCTTCACTGTGTACTACACAAGTGAGTCTGCTTAAAGTAAATGTCTTAATTTCCAAAGCCTGTGTGAATGCGCGCAGTAGGGTTTCAGTAAATTTGTGATAAACAGTTCAGAAATTTCTTCTCTGGTGAAAACTAAAGCCGCCACCTCACAAACAGGATTCTCCCAGCAGCCTACCTTGGCCTCCGCCTCCTCCAGCAAACCTCCGCTGTCCTCCGGAGGTAACCAGGATCAGGCTGAATCCTCCTCCTGCCACTTCTGTGGAAAGCTGCTTCCCATTCTGGTCTGAAACATAAAACACAGTGGAGGGTGAAGAACTGAAGCCCCACAGCAGAACGTTCCCACAACTCTGGATAACATTACCTCCAGGTTCCAATCTTGTTTTAGTTAAATTATTTTTCCTTTTTTTGTTTTGTTTTACAAGTGTTTTCATTTCCAGTAATGTTCCCGTAAAGTTAATATGTTTTTTTTTAGCGTCAACAGTCAGAAGATGTAGTCAGGAACACGGATTATGTTCTATGGTTACAAAGTAGGAACGTTCTCAAAATAAAATTTAAAAAGTGTTTTCCAGATGTTATGAAAGCCTCAGATGATTTTTTAAAAATGTTCTTCTAATGTGATTATTATACGTAGTACGTATTATTATATACGTAAAACGGACTACAGCTGAGGCTTCATCTATTGTGTGATGTATGTGTGGAGGTGAAGTGTGAGTGTGGTGCTTCTATCTCAGCCATGGATGATGCAGGAGCTCTGTCAGCTTGGGGCGACGTTCAGGGATCAAAGTGAAGCACTTCTCTAAGAAATCCTGACAATCTGCAGAGAAAGAAGGACCAGAAAGATGAAGGTGACGGCTACATCCCATCAAAGAGCAGCTGACCATCTGCTGTTTGCTGTTCTTACCTTCGGACAGCTCGTCGCTGATTTGCACCCGTTGGCCGAAATACTGTGTGGTTTCAAATTTGTCGTATCTGTGGAGCATGTCAAACAGTACGATCCCCATTTGAAACACGGTGGTGGGGCCGGCACGGTAGATTCGGCGGACGTACCACTCTGGAGGGGCGTGGTCAGGAGTGCCTACACAACACAGAACAATAACAACTTGGTTTTTGTTTGTTTGTCCGTCTGTTTCTTTCCTTCCTCTGAGTACATTACAATCAAAGTTGATGTTCACAGTCTGTCACACAGAACCAGCTCACTGTTTCTGTGGTATCGACACCAATAACCAGATTGTGTATGGAGGTCTGTACATATACGGTACAGTCCAAAAGGATGGTAACTGGAGAGTCACATTGATGTTTTTGCTGCTTTAAAATATATTTTTCTTTCCAGGGTCAATGCACATTCATCAATATCCCTAATCAGCCAGACATTGGATTAGACATTAAAACAGCTGATATAAGACACTACAAAACAGTTACAGTGGGACATCCTAAAATCTAATTAAGATTACAAACGACAGAGTAGAAAGCAGAAGAGACCAACACACTCAGACTAAAAGATATAGGAAATCAGATTACTTGAAAAAGAATAGGGGCAAACATTCTTCCACACATTATATGTATGAAAGATCACAGAAGAATAAACCTTTACAGCCTCAGGTGTCTGGTATTTCCCAGTAAAGGGTAAAATTGTTGAAGTTAAATTAGGATTTTGTAACAACTGATTTTCAGAAAGTCAGAGTTGAGTCTAAAATGTCTCCACGTCTCACCGTAAAATGCGCGATAGTAAGATCGCTTCTTTACAAAACAGCTCATTCCGAAGTCGAGGAGCCGAACACGTGGGACTTCTGATCCGGTCTCAATCAGAATGTTTCCATGTTTTATGTCCCGGTGAAAGATGCCCTTCTTCTCCAGGTCAATGGCAGCATCCAGGAGCTGTTTCAGAATGATCTGGAACAGACACAGAAAACACTAATTACTAAAATAGAAAGACTCTTCAAATGAACACAAAACAGCCTCAGCTTAAAACATTCAATTCTTCAAAATGAAAATGCTGCCAAAAGCAAAGGTTACAGCTGCTGTTAAACACTGCAGGATATCTGACTTTTTTCCTCATATAATGTTTTATGTCAGTCAACTGCTAAGAATAACTGAACCAATTAAAATTACAAATGAGGAAGTTCTGCAAAGTTCTTGTCCTGCGTCCAAAGGAGAAGCTTTTTTTTTTTAGTTCGCTGAATGTTTTCTCTAAATGTAGAAAGACATTCCCTCAAGGCACTGTGAGATCATTACGTACTAATAATCCTAAAACATTCTCCCTTTGTTAGCTGCATAACCATATAAAATAATGTCTTTAATCAATTTATGTGGTTGGTTCATCAATTATTGGTTGATAATGGTGCCAATTGTCAATTCGACCTTAGAAACAGGATCCTCCCAGCTGCCTACCTTGGCCTCCTCCTCTTCCAGTGAGCCGCCGTTGCCCTCCACATAATCAAAAAGATCTTCTGAGGGAACTGGTCTCTCCAGAACCAGGATCAGCTCCTGGCCCAGATCATACCAGTCCAGCAGGGTTATAGGTGCCGACGTCCCTGCTGATCCAGCTCTTCCAGCCTGAATCCTCAGCATGGCAGCCACTTCTATGGAGAGCTGCTTCCCATTCTGGTCCTGAAACATGAACCACAACGTAGGATGAAGGACTGAAGCTCCACAGAAGAACACAACACTTTCAGGGCTGCATACTCACCACATGTTTGCAAAACACGTTGTCTTTTGGGACGTGTTTTATGGCCACCTGAGACACACAAACAGACCTTTGGTTAGTGTTTTCTGACTTGAGACATGTCAGCTTCAAACAGGAACAAAATCTCTTTAAACATCATGTGTTGTAGAAGTGTTTCTTCATGTCTTACTGGCAAACTGTCCAATTTGCGGCGGCCGGCAAACACAGACCCACAGCCTCCTTCTCCGAGCTGCTGCTGCTGCTCATATTTGCTGTGGAAATCGGCTGAAGAGAAACACACATGTTTAGTTTTGCTACAACTGTGAGGGACATTAATGACATAAATCCTCATTTTTACACCACATCTCTTCCTGCTGACCTCTCAGTTCGTCCTCCGACAGCTCTTTTCTGTCCTCTTCCTCCGGCACCGATTGAAGCCTCCGTTTCTTCGTCGGCGTTTCAACAGCATCAGCGGCCTTCCTCTTCTGTCCTCGCCGACTGCAGCCCTCTAAAGGGTCGCTGCCGGTCTCTGCACAGGACAAAGTTAAAGGACAAGTGTTTGATTTGTTTCAGAGAGTAAGATGACAAGTGTGGAGATACAAAATGAACAATATCACACACAAAATCACCCAAATGGGGAATGAAATGAGGAAATGTCTAAAATGGAACAGATGCAGATGCAAAATGATCAAAGTGGAACAAAAAAACAACATGAAAAGATGTATGTAAATAAATAAATCAACTGAGACATAAAATGGACAAAATCAGACAGAAAAGAATCAAAATGAGATAAAAACGATCAAAATAAACAACAAAATGACAAAAGTAGGACAAAAAAGTAAATCAAGAGCTGCAAAATGACTAAAAGGAGCCACAAATGATTAAAATGGGACAAAGAATTGAAAGAGAGGCAAAATTAGCACAATGAGACATAAATTGGCCAAAAATGAACAACTAAATGTTCAAAATGAGATACAGAGATGTAAAATGAGACAGAAATGGCAAACTAGTGAAATAAAATTACCAAAACAAAACAATAAACAACATAAAGAGACGGAAAATGACTAAACTGATCCACAAAATGACTCACATGAAGTTATGATATGAGCAAATTTAGCCACAAAATGATTAAAATGAACCACAAAATGACTCAAATGAAATTTAAAAAACAGCCTTAAAGACATGCAAAAGGATCCAAATGAGACATGATATGAGCAAATTTAGCCAGAAAAAGGATTAAAATGAACCACAAAATGATCAAACGTTGCTTAGTCAGTGCTGTAAACATGAAAACTACGACACAATAACAACCATCTCTACACTGAAGCTTCACCTAATCAGCCTACCTCTCCTGGTGGTTTCTGAGGAGGACATCGCCTGCTGGTCCAACAGACGCCTTCTCAGACTCTTCCTCTTCCCTTTTTTCTTGCGTCCTTCAGTGTCCTCTTGGACCTTGCTCTTCCGTCTGGTTCTGGACGCTTCTGAGCTGGTACCAGCTTCGGCAAGCTCGGATACTCTCGCTCGTTTCCTGTCTGCACTGGGTTCAGGACTGGCCTTCCTCTTCCTCTTCCTCGTGGTGGTTGGCTCCTCCAATGGTGTACTGTGATCTACGAATGACAGCATCATACTGATGAGAAAAGGGCTTGAAAAGAGTCTCCTGAATGTTCCAACAATGTTATCAAACAGTTAAAATGGGAAACAAAATGACAAAAACAGACACAAAGTAGTAAAAAAAAAAAAATCTGAGGTAGAAAATGACTAAACTGATCAACAAAATGACTCAAATGAAATAAAAAATAAAAACAATCTTAAAGACATGCAAAAGGATCCAAATGAGACATAATATAAGCCAATTTAGCCACAAAATGATTAAAATGAACCACAAAATGATTAAACGTTGCTTAGTCAGTGCTGTAAACATGAAAACTACAACACAATAACAACCATCTCCACACTGAAGCTTCACCTAATCAGCCTACCTCTCCTGGTGGTTTCTGAGGAGGACGTCGCCTCCTGGTCCAACAGACGCCTCCTCAGACTCTTCCTCTTCCTGTTCTCCTTGCGTCCTTCCCTGTCCTCTTGGACCTTGCACCTCAGTGTGGTTCTGGACGCTTCTGAGCTGGTACCAGCTTCAGCAAGCTCGGATACTCTCGCTCGTTTCCTCTCCGCACTGGGTTCAGATTTGGCCTTCCTCTTCCTTCTCCTGGTTGGCTCATCTGATGGTGTACTGTGATCTACAAATGATAACATCATACCGGTGAGAAGAAGGCTTGAAAAGAGTCTCCTGAATGTTCCAACAATGTCATCAAACAGTTAAAATGGGAAACAAAATGACAAAAAAGACACAAAGTGGTCAAAATGAAAAAAAAAACATCATACAGAGGTAGAAAATGACCAAAATGAGCCACAAAATGACCAAAATGGACAGAAATGTCTAAAAAACGCACACAAAGTGACCAAAATGAGACTAAAATCAACCAAAACTGGACCAAAGAACACACAAAGAGATGGAAAAGGACCAATATGGCCACAAGATGGCCAAAATCAAGCACATCTTTACCAAAAAAGGACACAAAACTGCAAAAATGGGATAAACATACTCAGAGAATTACTAAAAATAACAAAAATTGAACAGAAAATTATTCCGTTGTTTTTGTCTAATTATAAAATTTGACAAAAATGGCCATGACACACAAGATGACCAAAATGTGTCAGAAAAGGACCCAAATGAGACCCTAAATGGTCCAAATAGCTCGAATATTATCTAAAATGAACAAAAATAACCAACAAAAAGACATAAAATGAACAATGATGAACAAACTGAGACAAAAAAAGGCAAACATGGAACAGAAAAATCATAAACACTAATGGCCAAAAGGGGAAAAAAACTATCTTAAATACACAAAACAAGACACAAAATGGTCAAAAATGGGAAAAACCCACCGACTGATTAGAAAATCATCAAAAACAATGACAAAGAGATGCAAAATGATCAACACGAGACAAAATCAGCAAAATGAGACAAAAATGGCCAATGGGAGACACAGAATGGCTAAAATCAGACATCAAATACTCAAAAACAACCTCAAAGTCATACAACACAACCAAAAAGGAAAAAAAAGAGATGCAAAATGACAACATTTTTCAGATCAACAACCGTAAAGTGAGCCAATATTGCTTGAAAGCCTTAAATCTAACATGTCAGCATGTCCTCTGATATCTGGAGCTGAGTCGCAGCTTGTTGCCTGGACTTGTGTCTTACCTGGATGTTTCCTAACTGACTGACGAGGCTTCATCTTTCTGTTAGAGTCTTTGTTCATAATGTTTTCCAAAGTTTCTCACTTGAAATCTTGAGCAGAACTCTTGAATATCTCCAAGGTTTGTGTGTTGAACTGACTTTCTCAGTGTGATTTAAAGGTTCTTGTTCAGAATATGGAATGCTTGTAATATGGAATGTTCGTAATATGGAATGTGGCAACAGTTGTTAGGAGTTCTTCTCACTGACATGACAATGGACTGTTTAAAAATGCATTTACTTGTCAAATTGAATCTAATCTCATCTATAAAATGACCAAAAAGGCAATAAATTGGAAAAATAGGACAAAAAACCCCACAGAGGGATGCAAGATGATCACAATGACACACAAATTGACCAAAACTGAACAAAAACAACCTTAAAGAAAAGCAAAATGAACACAATTAGCAACAATATGACAGAAACAAGACATAAAATGAACAAAATTAAGCAAAAACTTGCTCAGAGTGACGCAAAATTACTAAAATAAGAAAAAATGAGCAAAGCAGACAAAAAAAGATGAAAAATGAAACAGAAATGGCCAATATATGTCAGACAATGTCCAAACCGACACATGAAATGACCAAAATGAGCAACAAAATGAACAATTTTAAACAAATATCACCATAAAGACACACAAAAAGACTAAAATGAAACACAAAATGATTCAAATGAGCCACACAATGGCCTAAATGGTACAAAAGACAACATGAAGACATGCAAAATGACTAAAATGAACCAGAAAATGACCCAAATGAGACCCAAAATGGTCAAATTGAGCTAGAAAACAAAGAAAATGAAACAAAAACAACCACAAGGAAATGTAAAAAGACTAACATGAAAGACTAAAAAGGTAAAGTGCAGAGTGAAACAGAAATGTCCAATATAACACATCAAATTGCCAAAATGAGAGAGAAAATGACCAAAATTGAAAAAAACAAAACACACAAAGAGACACAACATGACTACTATGAGACATATAATGACCAAAACTGAACAAAAGCAACCATAAAGACACAAACAATGACTGAAATGAGCAACAAATGACTACAATGGGACAAAAGAACCCCACAGAGATGCAAATTGACCAAAATGAGAAACCTAATGGACAAAACAGAGCAGAAACAACCCTAAAAACACACAAATATGATCATAATAAGCAACAAAATGACCAAAATGGAAGAAGAAACTACATGAAGAGATGTGAAATGATCAAAATGTAACAAAACAACCTTAAAGACACGCAAAATGACCTAAATGACAACAAAACCACTAATATGGGACAAAAAATGATTAAAAAGAGAAACAAAATGCCCATAATGGCACAGGTCACTAAACTGAGACAGAAAATGAACTAAATGGAACTAAAACCACCAAAAAGAGATAAAATGACCAAACTGACACCCAAAAAGTGGTAAACACGGAACAGAAAGATCATAAATGCGTACAAAATAGTTGAAAAAGTGATCTAAACAAGAGACAAAAAGACCAAAATGGAACAAAAACAACCTTAAATATACACAAAATGACCAAAACTGGAACAAAAACTATTTTAAAGACATGCACAGTGGCTAAAGTGAGCCACAAAATAATCAGTTTGGGACACAGAGTTATCATAAAGACTAAATGATCAAAATAAGCAACACAATGACCAAACATGGAACACAGTCAACCATAAAGAAATGCTAACTGACCCAAAATAAGACACAACATGATTAAAATCAGACACAAATTTGAACTAAAACAGACTTAAAGACACGCAAAATTACCCAAATAGAAGAAATAAGCATAAGGAGATACAAAGTAACCGAGATGAGCAATAAAATGACCAAAATTGGACAAAAATCTCCACAGACAGACAAAATCATAATGAAACACAGAATGAGGATCAAAATGAGGGACAAAGTGGCCATAATGACACACAGAATGATCAAATACTACTTGAAAGCCTTAAATCTAACATGTCAGCATGTACTTTGATATCTGGAGCTGAGTCGCAGCTTGTTGCCTGGACTTGTGTCCTACCTGGATGTTTCCTAACTGACTGACGAGGCTTCATCTTTCTGTTAGAGTCTTTGTTCATAATGTTTTCCAAAGTTTCTCACTTGAAATCTTGAGCAGAACTCTTGAATATCTCCAAAGTTTGTGTGTTGAACTGACTTTCTCAGTGTGATTTAAAGGTTCTTGTTCAGAATATGGAATGCTTGTAATATGGAATGTTCGTAATATGGAATGTGGCAACAGTTGTTAGGAGTTCTTCTCACTGACATGACAATGGACTGTTTAAAAATGCATTTACTTGTCTTAGTACTTGTACTCTGTGCAGTGACAGTCAGGTTGAATCTAATCCGTAAAAAGATCAAAAAGAGACACAAATGGTCGAAATTGAACAAAAAGACCTTAAAGACCAAAAACAAAGAAAACAAAGTGAACATAAATGATGTAAAATGACCAACATAAGGCACAAAATTAGCAAAGCAGAACAAAAAGACGATAAAGAAATGCAACATGAGACACAAGTGGCCAATATCAGACACCAATGTGTCATTTATCAGCTCATGTTCTTCTGAGGCGCTCCCTGGAGGGAGCGTTTCTCCTGTCCCACATCTAGGATGCACTCCTCCAGAGACCACCGGGCGGCAGGGGGCATGGCCAGTCTGGTAGACCGGTCAGGTCCGTCAGGCCGCCATGCCTCAGAAGAACATCAGCTGATAAATGACACGCCAACACATGCCGGTGACACTTCTGAACAAGGCTTGCAGATAGCAGCTGAAACATGTAAAGCTAAAGAGTTACATCACTAATTCTATATTAAGGTTAAACTTGATTGAGAGAGGTGCCTGGGAGCACATTTCCCCACAGGTAGGTATGGCAGCTAAGTATATTGTAATTGTAATTGTTAGTGACCTTAAAATATCTAGAATAGCCTGAAAAAGGAGGGAGAGGGATGACACATTCATCTAACAGGTGAGGTATAGCAGCAGGCAATATAGGAGAGACAGAGGACACATCTAAGGCATTGATCTGGAAATACCCTTTTTTTTTTCAAAATAAAACTTTGATAAAAAATGTAACTTTTCTTTTTCAACTCACTTGGAAAACCATGATGGATTCTTTGAGGATGGGTAGGACTCCAGTGTGTACACTGAGAAGCAGCTCACTTGTTGTTGCTTCATGCCAGGTCTTCTCAATGATCCTCTTCTTTCTTTCTTTCCCAGTTGCATCATTGCTGCAAAAATCATATCAAACTATTAAAATGCTCCATTCTTTGGCAACAGTTGTGTAGGTGGGTTATCCCAAAACCAAAGGAGAAACTGTGATAGCTACCTTTTTTCCTGAGGTCCTCATTAAAGGCCTTAATCTCTGTTTGGGCTTCATCGCTTACATTGTGACAGGCAACAAGCTCTTTCAGGGGATCCTGGTCGAGGGCCTTGTCTTCTCTGTCCATAAAGCCATATAAAGGACCTTGTAGGCTGAAAGCAGCCTTTGGGTGCTGATGGCTACATCATATTCAGCGATGCTGAACAAACCTTTTGGGAGTGGAACCCACAATACCCAAAAAGCCACAGATCTCCTTGAGGTAGACCAACTGAGAGAGATAAAGATCAGAGAGTCTATAGTAAAGGGATGGTTAGGCTTCATTTAAAAGCACAATAATGTGTATGATGGATTGTTAATTAACTAACCCAGCGGCGGCGCGTAGGACTATTTGAATATCAAAATTATTTTCCGAATACCAACACAACAAAGGAATAATCGGATATTTGGGATCAGTACTAATATTATGTTTGTAAAGCAGGTAAGCTACCATACTGTTGGTTAGCTAACTTAGCAAGGCTAGGCTACTTGGAACTACACTTGGCCTTGACACTTTGTTAAAAGTGTTGATTTTGCTGAAATCTCCTGGTACTTATTTATTATCAGAGAGCTGTAAATTGGGATGCCGTGTTAAAACTAAGTAGTTGTTTTTGACATAGGGCTGTTTGTCCTCAATAAAAAAGGAAATAATGGGTCTCATTAAGGGGGGCTGAGACCCCCCTGGCTCCCCTTAAGTTTGCACCCTGTGAAGGTGTGATATATGTTGTAATGTACTTACTCTTCCCACCTGACTGACCTGTTAATATATTTAAATTATGAAAATGAAACACCAGTAATGTCAATTTTTCATGACCGAGTATCACCTTTATCCGTTTGCAATGTTTTAAAATGGATCAAATGTTTGATTGTTCAAACATGCTGACAAAGTCAACCATTTCCACTCAAGTTGTCACATGACTCTACACAATAATTAGTGTTAACGCAAATTATTATAATGGCGTGAGTAACTTTAAGTATGTTTGCATAAGTTAATGTAAGTCAGTGTAAGATGATGCATGTCTGTGCACAAAACTAAACAAACTTAGATGAACTGTTCAGCATGATTTTCCACTTCTCCTTGGTACGGATCAACAACACAAACTGAACACATGAAAAGCTAAGAATTGACATATGCTATTGAAATTAAGTCATTTTATGCAGTGTGAAAAATGTTTGACATTTTTGCTATTAGTGAACAGTCTGATCAAGTTCTCAGCCCCTGACATTTTATAATACACTGAACAAAAATATAAAAACAGCACTTTTGTTTTTGCTCCCATTTTTCATGGGATCTAAGACTTTTTCTAGGTACACATAAAAGGCCTGTTTCTCTCAAATATTGTTCACAAATTTGTCTAAATCTGTGTTAGTGAGCACTTCTCCTTGACCCAGATAGTCAATAGAGACGGTTTCTCAGAGCTGTCAATTGGGTAAGAAACCATTTCAGGAGACAACAGGATGTCTCCCTTCTGCACCAGAATCTGATAAGGGTCATAAAAGTGCCAAAAGGTGACGAAAAACAACACTTCGGGAGAAGAGGAGATGACATTCCTCCTAACACAAGGAACTCTTTGATGATTTGAACTAAACACTTCTAAATAATAAAATCAAAGAATTCAACGTCTCTGGAGGGATGAACCCCCTCCTCTCTGTCCCAGATCACAACCATAAAGACACACAGTGAGAGAGAGAGAGCTTTTATTCCCAGCCTGTATACTTACAAGTTGAATTTTTCTTATAATTGAATGTATATGCTTGTATCTGTAGTGACATTAATAGTTTACTTTCATGTAGCCTAAAAGTCTACTATTTGTAAGCTTATTCTTGTGTTATCTGAATCAATGCGTTGCTGATTGCTGATAAACTGAAGGAATTAAATGACAAAATAAAAGTTCCCTTTAGAATTTATTATGAGGAAAATGATCCTTTTTTTAATTTAATAAAGATGTCGTCATGCAATCAAACTGACATCTCAAGGGATAAAATCCTAAAAAACAAATCTGGTGTTATGATCAGGTTAGCTCTTACATTTACTCAGTGAAAGTGGAAAATGTTAATATATAAAATGTAGTTTTTTCCTGTGGTACCTCTCTGTAACTAAAACACAAGAATTTCAAGTTTCGTCATGAACAATGCATTGCTGAGTTGAAAGTAGATCGGCTGAACAGCGGCCATGTTTGTTTTCTTTCCGTGCTTCTCTTCTGCTTTGGCTGTTGCTAGGCGACGTCATCACAGGCCAGACTGTGTGATGTCATAGATTAAAGGGAAGATTCTAGATTTCGTGTGAAACCCTGTCTGTCTGTAAACACCAGATCTGAACTCTTCACACTTGTTCACTTGATATCTACTGTCTGTCCTGGAAGATCTGCAGCAGTTTAGAGATGTTTTAGGCCCAGATGAGAACATTTACTCCAGAGATCAGAGGAAGTTCCGACAGTGTACCTGATTACTTCCAACAGACTAAATAAATATTTCACGGTGAAGTGAAATATCATGTTACAGACGCTTTTATCCAAAGCGACGTACATAGACAGCCTCTCACTAGATGTGTTGATGCTTGATTAGAATGGGCTCTAGGAAGTCTGGAGTGTGCTTGCTCTGGGACAATGTTTATTTGGGTGTTTAATCAACATGGATGTTAAAATCTAAGGTTTTCCAGCAGAACACCACATAGAACCAATATGATCAATGTTATTCACTTCACCTGTCAGCGGTCATGATGTTGTGGCTGATCGGTGGACTAAACTATACTAGGCCATGCTATTATATATTATGCTATGCCAAGCTATGCTATAATACACTATACTGTACTGTATTATACTATACTATGCTATGCTATAATATACTATGCTACGCTTTGCTATGCTGAGCTATACAATAATATACTCTACTGTACTATATTATGCTATGCCATGTTATGCTATGCTAAGTTAACCCTAACCCTACTATACTATACTGTACTATACTATAATATACAGTACTATATTGTACTATAGTATGTTATGCTATGCATGCTGTGTTACACAATGATATAATATACTATGCTATGCTAAGCTATATTATACTATACTTGTTAGCTCATACATTTACTCAGTGAACGTGGAAAATAATGTCAAGATATAATCTCTGCGACAGTTACTTGATGTTTCTTAGTCTTTTTTTTAACTTCACTGATGTAATGAGTTTAAACAGAGCAACAGTGAAGCTGCAGCAGATTTAGATGTTCCCTCCACTCAACAGAACACGTCTGTCGGATGGAGCAACGTCTGTTAACGTCAATTAATCTGAAGCAAAATATGTGAAATGGTGTGGTGAAGCTCGAGGTGGTGGATCGAACAGAGAAACAAGACTTTATGCAAACATGCAACAGTTTTGGACATAGGAAGGAAATGAACTGAAATCATGATGTTGAGTCTTTTGTTTGTTTATTTTAGTATTTTCTGTTTACTTTAATTTGTATTCTTAAATTTAGTTAATAAGTGTTAGCATTACTACAGTCAATTATCTTTTAAGTTTTAAGTTGACTGATTTAAATTTAAATTTAAGTTTCCAATTGTTTGATTTAAGTTCAGGCTATTCTTTTAAAGTTAAGCTTAGACTTTGACTTAGGTTTTAAGTTGACTGGTTAAAATTTAAGTTTCCAGTTGTTTGATTTAAATTTGGGTTATTCTTTTAAAGTTAAGCTTAGACTTTGATTTAGGTTTTAAGTTAACTGGTTTACATTTAAGTTTCCAGTTGTTTGATTTAAATTTGGGTTATTCTTTTAAAGTTAAGTTTCGACTTTGATTTGTCGAAAAGTTTCTAGCTGTTACTGTTAATTTAGTTATTCACTCATCTTGAAGGAAAGAAGTTTTCTATGTTGTTCCACCTCATGTGGCCAGGTGAGATGGAAGGTGTGATGCCCTCTTAACCTTCTAAATCTTTCCTTCAAGACGAATGATGGTAAAAAAAAAGAGAGAGAGGCGGTGGTTTAGTCGCCTAGTCCGAAAGTTTTCTTGAATGCTCTTCCCAGTGCTGAGAATGCTCTGACGATGCAACACTTTGGTTTTGGAGAAGAGATCACTTTCAGGTAATATTTTAAGATCATCCTGAGAGTGTCCTCAAAAGATGAGTCTTCCGACGACATCGCTGCCTCCATCAGTTTTTCTGCGGAGCCAAATGCCTTGTGAAGATCCCTCACCATGGCCTTGGATATTTTTTCGGACTTTTTGGTAATCCTGTCAGAAGAGACGCTGGTGTCATCCAGCGGCAGTTCTGACAGACGGGTTAGGACCACCTTGAAGTCTTCAATTGTGACCTGCTTCTTGCATTTATCAAGGGATTTGGTCATCACCTTCAGAAGCAGAGCACTGATGGCGTCGGTCACATCTCGGGACATCTCCGGCTGAACGTCTGACCTTTCAGCTTCAGGCTTTGAAGAAGCGATGAGGTCGGAGCTCTTTCTTGGCTCAGACTTTTCAGTAGTTGATGCTACGCTCTTGGCAAACTGTGAAGTCATGAGGAGTTGAACTGGTGCGGAGGCTGCACGCGGCTCAACAGTCATTTCCTCAACGGAAACTGCATCAATGGGACATGAATGACTCACAAAGGCCAGTTTTGGAGTCGGTTTCTTGCTGGGTGCAGCAGCAACCTCCTTGCTGATGCTTCTTTCCACAGGTGAAGTCGCAACTTCATGTATGAAGGCTACATCCTGTTCAAAACTAATATCTTCACTACTGATGGATGTAGAAAGCAGCAGGCTCTGTAAGAATTTTCCCACTGCGTCCTCCGTCATTGCATAAAGGACTTCGGGGGAAAACTGGAGATGACTTCGACCCACCTCCCTCCTGGTCTTGGAGAGGATGGAGTCAGAAAGACATCTCCCCAGTGGGGCAACAGGAATCTCATATGTACGACCAACCATCAGATGGTCGTACATTTTATTTGTCAGTTCCCTTGAGAACTTCTGGATTTCACCACTGGCCATGATGTTTTCCAGCGTTTTACCGGCTACTTTTCCAGCTTCATCTGACCCCTTAAACAACTCGTTAAGGTCAGATCTAATGGTCATAAAGTCGACTTGAGTCTGACGTTTTATGGAGCTGACCAGGCCACTCGGTGTAGGTGTAGACCTGGACACCGGCCTGGGAGACTCTGGAACACTTCCAGGTAAACAGAACTCATCAGAGTCGGCAGCTTCAGTGCTTCGGGGAGACTGACGAGACTCCTGTTTGAGATCCACGAGGAACTCTGAGTCTTTTTTCCTGAAGGAGCTCTTGAGGTCTGTAACCATCTTTTCAAACTGCCTTCTGGCAACCTTGAAAAAGTGGTGGCGCTCCTTACCTTTCTGGCTGGCAGCATCAGCATCTTTTAAAGACTGAGGTCTCTGTGATTTGTCGCTCCCTATTCTATCGACAATCTCATATGTGGCCTGCTGGGACT
This sequence comes from Dascyllus trimaculatus, assembly GCA_024666655.1. Lineage (NCBI taxonomy): Eukaryota > Metazoa > Chordata > Actinopteri > Pomacentridae > Dascyllus > Dascyllus trimaculatus. The sequence goes on from CM045453.1 coordinate 6,920,426, forward strand.
CACACCTAACAGAGTCAGCTGCTGCAACAGAGGAGATGACGGATTGTAGACTTCCAGTGCTTTCTTCCAAGTCACTGGAGTCGTCCAGCTGTCCAGAGCAGAGCTTTGCTGCATATCTTTTCAGACATGCAGCAGCCTGACACACCATATGTCGGAGATTCCCGATTCTGGACTTTGAGCCACTGACATAGATGACGGGCTCTGGAGGCAAAACTGGGCTGTTCATAGCCAGAAAGACAGCCGAGTTAACCTTCTCAGAGACCTCCGTCTCCACCATCTCTCTCAGTGCCTCCACATGTGGACATTTTTCCTCTGGCATGCTGAGAGCCCAGGCGATGCTCCCAGAGAAGGAATCTCCCAAACAAATAGTGAAGTTCCCCCTGCCAGCCGGAAGTACAGCTTTGACCTGATTCAGGATTTGCAGAACGACCCTGAGGGTCTCTGCTGAGAGAGCCTGAATGATGTCGGTCACCACATCACTCAGTGCAGCCAGAGTGCAAACGTCTGGGGCCTCGGCTGCCAACATACTCCAGTGCAAGTCACCAAATCTTTGAAATGACTTGCGCATAATAGGCATTAGCTCCTCTCTGGTAAAGCGGATAGTGTTGTTAGTTGGCAGCTCAGGCTGCTCCACTGCACACAGGTCCTCACAAATAGTGCCGTCCATTGTAAATAGGTCTTGTTCTTCTGTCGCTAGGATGCTTCGGTTGCAGTTCGCTCTTGAAGTTCACCAACGGTATCGCAGGTGGAATCCAGATCTGGACAACGCCTATTTAATAACTTTCGGCTGTCCTCATGACATCACTGATGACATCACAAAGGCAAGCTGTTGCATTGCTTGTGTAATGAAGTGCCATCAAAGGCAAGTGTGTGTGATGTCACACACACATCATCATCCTCATCATCGTGATGTCATGTGATGATGTCACACACACTTGCCATTATCTGCATCTGAAAACAGGAAGAACCTGTGAGATGACTGTAAAGCGCTCCACTGATCAAAATGAGCCCAACACTGACTGTTTCTGGCATTAATAGTAATATGTAGCGTACAAAGGAGCAGAACATTCCAAGATAACACACAGATAATCCAGAGACGGTTTCTCAGAGCTGTCAATTGGGTAATAAACCATTTCAGGAGACGGCTAACCCAAATCACCCCCTTTTTGGAGACGACAGGACGTCTCCCTTCTGCGCCAGAATCTGATAAGGGTCATAAAAGTGCCAAAAGGTGACGAAAAACAACACTTCGGGAGAAGAGGAGATGACATTCCTCCTAACACAAGGACCAACACCCCCTCCTCTCTGTCCCAGATCACAACCATAAAGACACACAGTGAGAGAGAGAGAGCTTTTATTCCCAGCATGTATACTTATAAGTTGAACTTTTCTTATAATTGAATGTATATGCTTGTATCTGTGGTGACATTAATAGTTTACTTTCATGTAGCCTAAAAGTCTACTATTTGTAAGCTTATTCTTGTGTTATCTGAATCAATGCGTTGCTGATTGCTGATAAACTGAAGGAATTAAATGACAAAATAAAAGTTCCCTTTAGAATTTATTATGAGGAAAATTATCCTTTTTTTTAATTTAATAAAGATGTCGTCATGCAACCAAACTGGCATCTCAAGGGATAAAATCCTAAAAAACAAATCTGGGTTTATGATCAGGTTAGCTCTTACATTTACTCAGTGAAAGTGGAAAATGTTAATATATAAAATGTAGTTTTGTCCTGTGGTACCTCTCTGTAACTAAAACACAAGAATTTCAAGTTTCGTCATGAACAATGCATTGCTGAGAAGAACTATTTGTAAGCTTATTCTTGTGTTGTATCTTTTATTATTATTATCTCAGGAACCATGTGAGATAAACACATCATGTTTGGTGTCGTTTTAAACACACATTTAGTGAGATTTCAGATCTGTGACTATCTTAGATATTTAACAATCAAATTTCTATGTTTAAGAAATAATCTTAAAGTATGATCTAAAGGTATTTGGCCTCTGATCTCTCCTGGACAGTGAGACTAAAGACCTCCCCCTGGGATGGACACAGCCACGATTGGTCAGATGCTGATTTGAATTTGGCTCCAAAACTTTCTATATAAAAAGAAAGTCACTGGAATGCAACTGGGGCTTTTTCTTACTTACTAGGGCTTTCTTTTTCTTTCATTCAAGGGCTTTTTCTTTCTTTTAGGGGCTACTTTTTAAGGGCTAGGCTTTCTTTATGGACTATTTAATTTGGGCTTTTAAAGGTCTGTTTCTTTTAGCATTTTTCTTAAATCAAGATTTTTCCTTAACAGGCTTTTTCAAAAGCTCTTTACAGAGTTTTTCTTTACACAGCGCAACTTTCAACAAGGGTTCTTAATATTTTCGTGAGCTGTGTTTTTCCATGATTAACTTGAAGTTAGACTTCTTAAGTTAACTTTAATAACGCAACAGCACGGACATTTTCTTTTAACTATGAGCTTCGACTCTTAGTGTTTGTACTACATTTTTACAACATGACTACACCAAAGTGCCACCTTATCTCTGCGTTCCTGATCCGACTCATCCAGCAGACCATCACAGCTGGACATCCTGCAGCAGCCTTCTTCTCCCTCCATCAAAGGGCTACGCAAGTATCGTTTTCCTTCTGCTAAACAGGTGAATTTATAAATTACGATTGGCTTCAATTCCAAAGTGATTCCAAATTCATCACCTTTCTATCAGCTGCTTCCAGTGACGATCACAGTTAATTAGCTTATCTGCATTCCTTCATTCATTCACTGTCTGTTGTTACGTCATTGTTGTTTATTGTTTGTTTGTAGTGTTAGTTAATAAATGTCTGTGTATAATTATCATCAGTTCTGCCGTGTATTTCTTTGTTTGGGAACTGGAGGTCAATGAAATCAGAATTTATGACTTTCAGCTAAGAGACTGATCAACTTCATTCAATTAAAGTCTCTTTGAGACTTAATCTAGAATGATAATTTTCTCAGTATTCTGAGATGGTGCCCCTTCACTAACGAGTGCAGTTTTAATTGTAAAGTGTAGTTACGCTACGCTATAAATTTTGGTGCGGCCGTACGCTACACAGGTGTGCTTTAGGCTGACCACAATAAAAGGTCACTCTAAAATGTGCAGTTTTATCACACAGCACAATGCCATCGACGTCACAAGTTTTGAGGGAGCGTACAATTGGCATGCTGACTGCAAGAATGTCCACCAGAGCTGTTTCCCGTGAACTGAATGTTCATTTCTCTACCATAAGCCATCTCCAAAGGTGTTTCAGAGAATTAAGCATATGAAATAATAGGCTAAACAGGGGGAGCTTATCAAACTTTCCAGAGAGCAAATTCACCTCATTCTTTCAAGAGGATACTCAGTTTAATTTAGTTTTATTTATTCATATCATTAGTTTCCTTTGGAGTCGTTTTGAACAGAACTTGGCAACATTGGAGGAAAAAACAAACTCCCCTATAAACCCCCAACAGAACCAGGCTCAGGGAAGGAGGACATCTGCCTCCACTGGTCGGGGTGAGGGTAAAGGGAGAGAGAACAGGACAGTAGAGGGGAAACAGACAAATAATGTAGATACTTACATATTTAAAAAGAAGTAATAAAAGTGTCAAAATCTGGTTGTGAGGGTACCACAAAAAATATATATTAAAAAACCCTCAGAAAGCTACCGTACAATGTTCAGAAACTGTTAAGTAAATCAAATAAATAAATAACAGCACATACTTTCCAAATAAAGATATCTTTAGTTGATTTAAATACATTAAAACTGTGAGTGATTGTATGATCAGATGTAAAAGAATGAATTACCATTTATAAAAACACAGATTTTTAATGTGGACAGTATTTATAGTTTTGGTCTGTTTCTGTGACAGTCAACATGTAAATGAAAAATAACTATTCTTAAGGATGTTATTTTGTATTATTTGCTAATTAACAAAACAGAGAAAGTCTGTAAAACACCAGTTACAAATATTTACCATTACTTACCATACCACTTTCAAATAACAGCAAATATCAGTAAAATAATGGTATTATTGCGGATTTAAAAACATAAAATTAGTGCAATCTGACAGTCACACATTGTAAAAGAACAAATGACCGTTTATAAAAAATACACATTTTTGATGTAGACATTATTTACAGTTGGTTCATTAATACCTTTTTCTGTAATTTTACTAGATATTATCTGTAATTTAACTAAACAGGAAAATCTGTAAAATAACAGTAAACTGTAAAAAATAAATAAACAAATGTTTCTTACAGTTTCTTACTCTTTGGAGGTCAGTCAGACCAGTAGCTGCAGATCAGAAACATGCATCTCCACATCCAGAGATTCCTGCACAGCAGACAAAACACAAACTAGAGACAGAGAGAAGAGACAAAGTTAGTGACATGAAGTGGTGGAATATAAATACATAGAGAGGAGAGGTGCATCATGGGAAGTCCACCAGCAGTCTGTGTCTAAAGCAGCAAAACTAGGAGATGGTTCACGCTCAGCTAAGGAGCAACTATAAAGTTTATCACCAACAAAAGCTGAGAGAAACACATTTGTCTTTGAACAATGACAATGTGGACATTTGAAATGTCCTTTTAACAAAGAAGAATCGACTCACACAGATCCAGTCCGGATAATTTATCTTGCAATGAAGCATTTATTTGTCAGTGGAAACTGGTCCATTGAGTCACTTTTTAGAGTGTATGATGCAGGATTATAATTATTTCTGCATTAACATGTACATACGTTTAATTAATTTCAATGTTGCAGCTGTAAAGGCTGAGGACAATTTTAATTTTACGTTCACTTCATGTCCTGCTGTGTATCTTGTGAATTTCCACCAGGAAATGAATAAACCTGATCATACATCATGAATTGTTGGGTATGTTTTCAGTTATTATTATTTATTCTATTTTTAATTAAGAATCTGTAAAGTAGCTGAAGTTATTTTATGAACAGAGTTGTAAAATGGACATTTTCCTCTAAATTGTGCAGCTCATATTCTTCACTGCAGCATCATCTTCTTGATAACATTTAGTTTGTCTACATCTTTAGAACGTGTCATCATTCTGTTTTTCTGCCATCTGAAGCTGAAGCTTGGTTTTGTATTTCACTGGCTGCTTTGTGTAAATAACTTGTTCACCAGAGTGTAACTGAAAATGTAACCAGGAAGCAACATATGAATGAAATGTTATTTATTCTAATCAAATTTCTTTTCATTTAAATTCACTGATCACGACGTCTAGTGAGGAGGTCTTGGCCCAGCCCAAGCTCTCTATGAAGACGAGAAAAAACTCCCCGTTTAAGATGGGAAGAAACCTCGGGAAAGGCAATTCAAAGAGAGATCCCCTTTCCACGGACGGCTGAGTGGAGGCTGCAGGAGAGGAGGAGGAAAAACAGAATCAGTTCTTCTGGTCAGACAGAAAACAGCATTAGAGCAGCATCAAGTGTTGATTCTAATCCTGTATGTCGCTGGAGGATCCATGTGGACTCATGGATGTGCAAAATCCAACACTGGCTTTATATTTTCTACATCTGAGAGTATGTGAGGGTCGGCGTGACGCAAATTTCGATGACAGACGACTTCAACTTTCTGCATTGGCGAGTACGTAAGGTCACACTAGACATTAATTTTGTCACTTTGGAAAACGATGAGGGTTACTCTTACAGACTTTGGGAGAGGATGGTATGACTTACAGGTTTTCAATCTACGATGTAATGTAACCTTGGTCATTTTGCAAAGTCCACCAGAGTCTGTGCAGACTTGGGAAGATGACGGTTCGACGTATACTTTTCAGCTTCACTGTGTACTACACAAGTGAGTCTGCTTAAAGTAAATGTCTTAATTTCCAAAGCCTGTGTGAATGCGCGCAGTAAGGTTTTGTAAATTCGTGATAAACAGTTCAGAAATTTCTTCTCTGGTGAAAACTAAAGCCGCCACCTCACAAACAGGATTCTCCCAGCAGCCTACCTTGGCCTCCGCCTCCTCCAGCAAACCTCCGCTGTCCTCCGGAGGTAACCAGGATCAGGCTGAATCCTCCTCCTGCCACTTCTGTGGAAAGCTGCTTCCCATTCTGGTCTGAAACATAAAACACAGTGGAGGGTGAAGAACTGAAGCCCCACAGCAGAACGTTCCCACAACTCTGGATAACATTACCTCCAGGTTCTAATCATGTTTTAGTTAAATTATTTTTCCTTTTTTTGTTTTGTTTTACAAGTGTTTTCATTTCCAGTAATGTTCCCGTAAAGTTAATATGATTTTTTTTAGCCTCAATAGTCAGAAGATGTAGTCAGGAACACGGATTATGTTCTATGGTTATAAAGTAGGAACGTTCTCAAAACAAAATTTAAAAAGTGTTTTCCAGATGTTATGAAAGCCTCAGATGATTTTTTAAAAATGTTCTTCTAATGTGATTATTATACGTAGTACGTATTATTATATACGTAAAACGGACTATAGCTGAGGCTTCATCTATTGTGTGATGTATGTGTGGAGGTGAAGTGTGAGTGTGGTGCTTCTATCTCAGCCATGGATGACGCAGGAGCTCCGTCAGCTTGGGGCGACGTTCAGGGATCAAAGTGAAGCACTTCTCTAAGAAATCCTGACAATCTGCAGAGAAAGAAGGACCACAAAGATGAAGGTGACGGCTACATCCCATCAAAGAGCAGCTGACCATCTGCTGTTTGCTGTTCTTACCTTCGGACAGCTCGTCGCTGATTTGCACGTGATTGCCGAAATACTGTGTGGTTTCAAATTTGTCGTATCTGTGGAGCATGTCAAACAGTACGATCCCCATTTGAAACACGGTGGTGGGGCCGGCACGGTAGATTCGGCGGACGTACCACTCTGGAGGGGCGTGGTCAGGAGTGCCTACACAACACAGAACAATAACAACTTGGTTTTTGTTTGTTTTTCCATCTGTTTCTTTCCTTCCTCTGAGTACATTACAATCAAAGTTGATGTTCACAGTCTGTCACACAGAACCAGCTCACTGTTTCTGTGGTATCGACACCAATAACCAGATTGTGTATGGAGGTCTGTACATATACGGTACAGTCCAAAAGGATGGTAACTGGAGAGTCACATTGATGTTTTTGCTGCTTTAAAATATATTTTTCTTCCAGGGTCAATGCACATTCATCAATATCCCTAATCAGCCAGACATTGGATTAGACATTAAAACAGCTGATATAAGACACTACAAAACAGTTACAGTGGGACATCCTAAAATCTAATTAAGATTACAAACGACAGAGGTGAAAGCAGAAGGGACCAACACACTCAGACTAAAAGATATAGGAAATCAGATTACTTGAAAAAGAATAGGGGCAAACATACTTCCACACATTATATGTATGAAAGATCACAGAAGAATAAACCTTTACAGCCTCAGGTGTCTGGTATTTCCCAGTAAAGGGTAAAATTGTTGAAGTTAAATTAGGATTTTGTAACAACTGATTTTCAGAAAGTCACAGTTGAGTCTAAAATGTCTCCACGTCTCACCGTAAAATGCGCGATAGTAAGATCGCTTCTTTACAAAACAGCTCATTCCGAAGTCGAGGAGCCGAACACGTGGGACTTCTGATCCGGTCTCAATCAGAATGTTTCCATGTTTTATGTCCCGGTGAAAGATGCCCTTCTTCTCCAGGTCAATGGCAGCATCCAGGAGCTGTTTCAGAATGATCTGGAACAGACACAGAAAACACTAATTACTAAAATAGAAAGACTCTTCAAATGAACACAAAACGGCCTCAACTTAAAACATTCAATTCTTCAAAATGAAAATGCTGCCAAAAGCAAAGGTTACTGCTGCTGTTAAACACTGCAGGATATCTGAGCTTTTTCCTCATATAATGTTTTATGTCAGTCAACTGCTAAGAATAACTGAACCAATTAAAATTACAAATGAGGAAGTTCTGCAAAGTTCTTGTCCTGCGTCCAAAGGAGAAGCTGTTTTTTTTTAGTTCGCTGAATGTTCTCTCTAAATGTAGAAAGACATTCCCTCAAGGCACTGTGAGATCATTACGTACTAATAATCCTAAAACATTCTCCCTTTGTTAGCTGCATAACCATATAAAATAATGTCTTTAATCAATTTATGTGGTTGGTTCATCAATTATTGGTTGATAATGGTGCCAATTGTCAATTCGACCTTAGAAACAGGATCCTCCCAGCTGCCTACCTTGGCCTCCTCCTCTTCCAGTGAGCCGCCGTTGCCCTCCACATAATCAAAAAGATCTTCTGAGGGAACTGGTCTCTCTAGAACCAGGATCAGCTCCTGGCCCAGATCATACCAGTCCAGCAGGGTTATAGGTGCCGACGTCCCCGCTGATCCAGCTCTTCCAGCCTGAATCCTCAGCATGGCAGCGACTTCTATGGAGAGCTGCTTCCCATTCTGGTCCTGAAACATGAAACACAACGTAGGATGAAGGACTGAAGCTCCACAGAAGAACACAACACTTTCAGGGCTGCATACTCACCACATGTTTGCAAAACACGTTGTCTTTTGGGACGTGTTTTATGGCCACCTGAGACACACAAACAGACCTTTGGTTAGTGTTTTCTGACTTGAGACATTTCAGCTTCAAACAGGAACAAAATCTCTTTAAACATCATGTGCCGTAAAAGTGTTTCTTCATGTCTTACTGGCAAACTGTCAGATTTGCGGCGGCCGGCAAACACTGACCCACAGCCTCCTTCTCCGAGCTGCTGCTGCTGCTCATATTTGCTGTGGAAATCGGCTGAAGAGAAACACACATGTTTAGTTTTGCTACAACTGTGAGGGACATTAATGACATAAATCCTCATTTTTACACCACATCTCTTCCTGCTGACCTCTCAGTTCGTCCTCCGACAGCTCTTCTCTGTCCTCTTCCTCCGGCACCGATTGAAGCCTCCGTTTCTTCGTCGGCGTTTCAACAGCGTCAGCAGCCTTCCTCTTCTGCCCTCGCTGACTGCAGCCCTCTAAAGGGTCGCTGCCGGTCTCTGCACAGGACAAAGTTAAAGGACAAGTGTTTGATTTGTTTCAGAGAGTAAGATGACAAGTGTGGAGACACAAAATGAACAATATGACACACAAAATCACACAAATGGGAATGAAAAGAGGAAATGTCTAAAATGGAACAGATGCAGATGCAAAATGATCAAAATCGAACAAAAAAAAGTACATTAAAAGATGTATGTAAATAAGTGAATCAACTGAGACGTAAAAAGGACAAAATCAGACACAAAAGAATCAATCTGAAATAAAAATGATCAAAATAAACAACAAAATGGCAAAAGTAGGACAAAAAAGCTGCAAAATGACTAAAATGAGCCACAAATGATTAAAATGGGACAAAGACTCCAAAAAGAGAGGCAAAATTAGCACAATGAGATATAAACTGGCCAAAAATGAACAACAAAATGTTCAAAATGAGATACAGAGATGTAAAATGAGACAGAAATGGCAAACTAGTGAAACAAAATTACCAAAACAAAACAATAAACAACATAAAGAGACGGAAAATGACTAAACTGACCCACAAAATGACTCAAATCAAATAAAAAACAACTTGATAAACATGCAAAAAGATCCAAATGAGACGTAATATGAGCAAATTTAGCCACAAAATGATCAAACGTTGCTTAGTCAGTGCTGTAAACATGAAAACTACAACACAATAACAACCATCTCTACACTGAAGCTTCACCTAATCAGCCTACCTCTCCTGGTGGTTTCTGAGGAGGACGTCGCCTCCTGGTCCAACAGACGCCTCCTCAGACTCTTTCTCTTCTTCTTGTGTCCTTCCTTGTCCTTTTGAACCTTGCTCCTCTGTCTGATTCTGGGCGCTTCTGAGCTGGTACCAGCTTCGGCAAGCTCGGATACTCTCGCTCGTTTCCTGTCTGCACTGGGTTCAGGACTGGCCTTCCTCTTCCTCTTCCTCCTCGTGGTGGTTGGCTCCTCCAATGGCGTACTGTGATCTACGAATGACAGCATCATACTGATGAGAAAAAGGCTTGAAAAGACTCTCCTGAATGTTCCAACACTGTTATCGAACAGTTAAAATGGGAAACAAAATGACAAAAAAAAAAGAGACACAAAGTGGTCAAAAAACATCGTACAGAGTAAGAAAATGACTAAACTGATCAACAAAATGACTCAAATGAAATAAAAAATAAAAACAATCTTAAAGACATGCAAAAAGATCCAAATGACACATAATATGAGCCAATTTAGCCACAAAATGATTAAAATGAACCACAAAATGATCAAACGTTGCTTAGTCAGTGCTGTAAATATGAAAACTACAACACAATAACAACCATCTCACACTGAAGCTTCACCTAATCAGCCTACCTCTCCTGGTGGTTTCTGAGGAGGACGTCGCCTGCTGGTCCAACAGACGCCTCCTCAGACTCTTCCTCTTCTGTTTATTCTTCTGTCCTTCCCTGTCCTCTTGGACCTTGCACCTCAGTGTGGTTCTGGACGCTTCTGAGCTGGTACCAGCTTCGGCAAGCTCGGATACCCTTGCTCTTTTCCTCTCCACACTGGGTTCAGATTTGGCCTTCCTCTTCCTTCTCCTGGTTGGCTCATCTGATGGTGTACTGTGATCTACAAATGATAACATCATACTGGTGAGAAGAAGGCTTGAAAAGATTCTCCTGAATGTTCCAACAATGTCATCAAACAGTTAAAATGGGAAACAAAATGACAAAAAAGACACAAAGTGGTCAAAATGAAAAAAAAACATCATACAGAGGTAGAAAATGACCAAAATGAGCCACAAAATGACCAAAATGGACAGAAATGTCTAAAAAAACACACACAAAGTGACCAAAATGAGACTAAAATCAACCAAAACTGGACCAAAGAACATACAAAGAGATGGAAAAGGACCAATATGGCCACAAGATGGCCAAAATCAAACCAAAATCAGACACAAAACTGCAAAAATAGGACAAACAAACTCACAGAACTATTAAAAATAACAAAAATTGAACAGAAAATTATTCCGTTGTTTCTGTCTAATTATAAAATTAGACAAAAATGGCCATGACACACAAGATGACCAAAATGAGACCCTAAATGGTCCAAATAGCTAGAAAATTAACTAAAATGAACAAAAACAAAAGACAAAAAATGAACAATGACGAACAAACTGAGACAAAAAATGGCAAACATGGAACAGAAAAATCGTAAACACTAATGGCCAAAATGGGGAAAAAACACTCTTAAATACACAAAAAAAAAGACACAAAATGATCAAAATGAGCAACAAATGGACCACGTAGAACTACCCAAATAGAAGAAAAAAAACACAGGGAGATGTAAAACAACTGAGATGAGCAATAAAATGACCAAAACTGGATGGAAAAACCCACTGACTGAATAGAAAATCATCAAAAACAATGACAAAGAGATACAAAAATGACCAACACGACAGACAAAATCAGCAAAATGAGACAAAAATGGCCAATGTGAGACACAGAATGGCTAAAATCAGACATCAAATACTCAAAAACAACCTCAAAGTCATACAAACAACCAAAAAGGAACCAAAAACAACAAGAGATGCAAAATGACAACATTTTTCAGATCAGCAACCGTAAAGTGAGCCAATATTGCTTGAAAGCCTTAAATCCAACATGTCAGCATGTACTTTGATATCTGGAGCTGAGTCGCAGCTTGTTGCCTGGACTTGTGTCTTACCTGGATGTTTCCTAACTGACTGACGAGGCTTCATCTTTCTGTCAGAGTCTTTGTTCATAATGTTTTCCAAAGTTTCTCACTTGAAATCTTGAGCAGAACTCTTGAATATCTCCAAGGTTTGTGTGTTGAACTGACTTTCTCAGTGTGATTTAAAGGTTCTTGTTCAGAATATGGAATGTTTGTAATATGGAATGTTCGTAATATGGAACGTGGCAACAGTTGTTAGGAGTTCTTCTCACTGACATGACAATGGACTGTTTAAAAATGCATTTACTTGTCAAATTGAATCTAATCTCATCGATAAAATGACCAAAAATAAGCAATAAATTGGAAAAATAGGACAAAAAACCCCACAGCAGGATGCAAGATGATCACAATGAGACATAAAATGGCCAAAATTGAACAAAAACAACCTTAAAGAAAAGCAAAATGAATACAATTAGTAACAATATGACTAAAACAAGACATTAAATGAACAAAATTAAGCAAAAATATATAATAATATATCTATATATATCACACAATGGCCAAACGAGCAACAAAATGAACAATTTTAAACAAATATCACCATAAAGACACACAAAAAGACCAAAATGAAACACAAAATGATTCAAATGAGCCACACAATGGCCTAAATGGTACAAAAGACAACATGAAGACATGCAAAATGACTAAAATGAACCAGAAAATGACCCAAATGAGACCCAAAATGGTCAAATTGAGCTAGAAAACAAAGAAAATGAAACAAAAACCATAAGGAAATGTAAAAAGACTAACATGACAGATAAAAAAGGTAAAGAGATACAGAGTGAAACAGAAATGTCCAATATAACACATCAAATTGCCAAAATGAGAGAGAAAATGATCAAAATTGGAAAAAAAAAAAACACACAAAGAGACACAACATGACTACTATGAGACATATAATGACCAAAACTGAACAAAAGCAACGATAAAGACACAAACAATGACTGAAATGAGAAACAAGTGACTACAATGGGACAAAAGAACCCCACAGAGATGCAAAAGGACCAAAATGACAAAAATAATGGCCAAAACTGAGCAGAAACAACCCTAAAGACACACAAATATAATCAAAATAAGCGACAAAATGACCAACATGGAAGAAGAAACTACATGAAGAGATGTGAAATGATCAAAATGTAACAAAACAACCTTAAAGACACGCAAAATGACCTAAATGACAACAAAACCACTAAAATAGGACAAAAAATGATTAAAAAGAGAAACAAAAAGGCCCATAATGGCACACAAGGTCACTAAACTGAGATAAAAAAATTAACTAAATGGAACTAAAACAACCAAAAAGAGATAAAATGACCAAACTGACACCCAAAAAATGGTAAACACAGAACAGAAAAATCATAAATGCATACAAAATGGACAAAATGGGGGAAATGTGATCTAAACAAGACACAAAAAGACCAAAATGGAACAAAAAAACCTTAAATACACACAAAATGATCTAAAACGAGACATAAAATGATCAAAATTAGCAACAAAATGACCAAATCTGGAACAAAAACTATTTTAAAGACATGCACAGTGGCTAAAGTGAGCCACAAAATAATCAGTTTGGGACACAGAGTTATCATAAAGACTAAATGATCAAAATAAGCAACACAATGACCAAACATGGAACACAGTCAACCATAAAGAAATGCTAACTGACCCAAAATAAGACACAACATGATTAAAATCAGACACAAAATCGAACTAAAACAGACGCAAAATTACCCAAATAGAAGAAACAAGCATAAGGAGATACAAAGTAACCGAGATGAGCAATAAAATGACCAAAATTGGACAAAAATCTCCACAGACAGACAAAATCATAATGAAACACAGAATGAGGATCAAAATGAGGGACAAAGTGGCCATAATGACACACAGAATGATCAAATACTACTTGAAAGCCTTAAATCTAACATGTCAGCATGTACTTTGATATCTGGAGCTGAGTTGCAGCTTGTTGCCTGGACTTGTGTCCTACCTGGATGTTTCCTAACTGACTGACGAGGCTTCATCTTTCTGTTAGAGTCTTTGTTCATAATGTTTTCCAAAGTTTCTCACTTGAAATCTTGAGCAGAACTCTTGAATATCTCCAAAGTTTGTGTGTTGAACTTACTTTCTCAGTGTGATTTAAAGGTTCTTGTTCAGAATACGGAATGTTTGTAATATGGAATGTGGCAACAGTTGTTAGGAGTTCTTCTCACTGACATGACAATGGACTGTTTAAAAATGCATTTACTTGTCTTAGTACTTGTACTCTGTGCAGTGACAGTCAGGTTGAATCTAATCCGTAAAAAGATCAAAAAGAGACACAAATGGTCGAAATTGAACAAAAAGACCTTAAAGACCAAAAACAAAGCAGAAAACAAAGTGAACATAAATGATGTAAAATGACCAACATAAGGCACAAAATTAGCAAAGCAGAACAAAAAGACGATAAAGAAATGCAACATGAGACACAAGTGGCCAATATCAGACACCAATGTGTCATTTATCAGCTCATGTTCTTCTGAGGCGCTCCCTGGAGAGAGCGTTTCTCCTGTCCCACATCTGGGATGCACTCCTCCAGAGACCACCGGGCGGCAGGGGGCATGGCCAGTCTGGTAGACCGGTCAGGTCCGTCAGGCCGCCATGCCTCAGAAGAACATCAGCTGATAAATGACACGCCAACACATGCCGGTGACACTTCTGAACAAGGCTTGCAGATAGCAGCTGAAACATGTAAAGCTAAAGAGTTACATCACTAATTCTATATTAATTCTACAATCTATATTAAGGTTAAACTTGATTGAGAGAGGTGCCTGGGAGCACATTTCCCCACAGGTAGGTATGGCAGCTAAGTATATTGTAATTGTAATTGTTGGTGACCTTAAAATATCTAGAATAGACTGAAAAAGGAGGGAGAGGGATGACACATTCATCTAACAGGTGAGGTATAGCAGCAGGCAATATAGGAGAGACAGAGGACACATCTAAGGCATTGATCTGGAAATACCCTTTTTTTCAAAATAAAACTTTGATAAAAAATGTAACTTTTCTTTTTCAACTCACTTGGAAAACCATGATGGATTCTTTGAGGATGGGTAGGACTCCAGTGTGTACACTGAGAAGCAGCTCACTTGTTGTTGCTTCATGCCAGGTCTTCTCAATGATCCTCTTCTTTCTTTCTTTCCCAGTTGCATCATTGCTGCAAAAATCATATCAAACTATTAAAATGCTCCATTCTTTGGCAACAGTTGTGTAGGTGGGTTATCACAAACCAAAGGAGAAACTGTGATAGCTACCTTTTTTCCTGAGGTCCTCATTAAAGGCCTTAATCTCTGTTTGGGCTTCATCGCTTACATTGTGACAGGCAACAAGCTCTTTCAGGGGATCCTGGTCGAGGGCCTTGTCTTCTCTGTCCATAAAGCCATATAAAGGACCTTGTAGGCTGAAAGCAGCCTTTGGGTGCTGATGGCTACATCATACGCAGATAGCCAGCGATGCTGAACAAACCTTTTGGGAGTGGAACCCACAATACCCAAAAAGTCACAGATTTCGTTGAGGTATACCAACTGAGAGAGATAAAGATCAGAGAGTCTATTGTAAAAGGATGTAAATCTGTATGACGGATTAATAATTAACTAACCTGGTCTGAAGCCCAATGATGGTCTGTATGCAGGTCACCAAACAGCTCTTCAAGATGATTGTTGAAAGGAGCTGCAAAAACCTCGGCAGCATTGTGAATATGGTGGCAGCCATCTCCATCAGCGTCAAGCAGAATTGGGTATTGGTTCCGCCTGTCAAGTGGAGTCAATGTTTGAGATCCCAGAGCAGCCATTTACAGAGGCTAAGTAAAGAAAATGATATGATTGCGCTTAGGCCTAATGATGATTTGAAATTATTCTTATGTTAGGTAATGATTTGAAACAGTTTATAATTATTGGGAAGATTAAAAATGATTCTTTGTAACCACAATTCTGCAGGTTGAAAAGAGGAACTTAGCTGTGTGGCAGTTTAGAAACAGGACATGGAGTAAAATGTCTGTGCTCAAGTGTGTGTCCTTAAGTTTTCAATAACTTTTAATGATCAAGTGATTGGAAAGTTGTCTCAGTTGATTCAGATGGTGTGATGATTCTAAATATATAATATCAATGAGATTTGAAGTAATTCTAATATTAAAGGATGTTTCTCTGAGCAGCTGACAGAAAAAGAGGAAGTCCAGTCCTCTTACTGTGTAGCAACCAGAAAGAGGAAGTTAAGGAAACCAGACTTCACCGGATTTGTTAAGATGAGACAATGTCTCAAGTTTTGGAAATTATGAATCATGCTACTGAGCTAACTGAGACAATGAGCTAATGTTAAGAAAGTGTGTCTGGGAGGGGGGAAAATGTGCATGTGTCTCTGAGGAATATAGGAAAGTATAAAAATGAGCCAGACACAAATTAAACAGAGTTGGAGTTGTCCGAGGACATCGCAGAAGATGGATCGATCTGACTTTAGTCCAGGATAAGTGGAGTTTTATTCTACTAAGAAAAAGAACAGTCTAGATCAGTCTGCAATTTTGTTGAAGATGGAACAGTGCAATATATCCTTCCCTCTGCGAGAGATTGCAGAAGGAGCAGTCTGTTCAGGCCGTTCAGCCTGTGCTACTAGAGTCAGGGACTGTCCTCAGCTCATTTTGCCATTGTGTTGGATTTTTGAAACTTTTCCACAACAAACCCAAGGATATTAAAAGGATTTTTGCAAGACTTAATTGGGATCAGGACTGTTCACTCCCCTTGGGATGCATGGGGAACTTACTGGATATATTGAAACTTTGTACCGAGTTATCATTTCCTTTAAGGGACTCTATTGCACCCAAGTCAGGACTGGGCGTTGTAGCGAAGGCCAAGCTGCCTGTCCCCTCCCTCCTAAAAACACACAATCAGGCAATTAGTATTAAAGAGCTCAGTATTGTTTTATTAACCTGATTAGTTAACCATAATCATGAAATTTTTGATATATTAGAATTTAATCATCTGCTGTTGCTGTAACCTTGCCAATAATATTCAATAAACATTGGATAAGCATTTAAAGAGACGTTGTCCAGACTTTTACATTAATCACCTGAAACACCTCATGGATGTAAAAAGTTAAGCAATTGTGTGCATGAGATCTGAAGGGTCTGAAAGGTTGTTCTAGTTAATGAGTAAAATAGATTTTTAAACAGATCCCTGGGGTTTTCCTTTCCTAAATTCTAAATTTAACCAAGCAATTCACCAAGAGCCATTGTGGATGGAGACAGTGAGAACTAGGCAAGTCCCCTCACCACCAGCTTAAGCTGTTCTGCTGAACTTACTAGGTAATGCCTACGAGAAGTTTAGAACCTAACCCTAGAAATGGAGAGCTGGTCCAGTTACCCTGTTTCAGGCTAAATTGCGAGATAACACGCCGCACTCTAGTTTCCAGTTCCATCTTACTCCCTAGCATCACAGGAGTCCATCAACATACTGACAACGTTGTTCCATGGAATGTTATCTTTAAAGAATTTGTCAAGCAACTTTTCAATTTTAACTGCACTGCCTTTTAACACCTCCAAGGTTCCCAGGTGTTCCACAACTACTTTCTTGTGGTTTGGATGGAAGTAGCTGACAAGAATGGACTGCACTTTTTTATCACCAATTGTTGTGCTTTCATCAAGGTTTATAGGAAAATGGTATTTTGGGGTGTTTGCAAAGATCCTATATGAAAATGTAAAGCCTAACCCATGAACCATTTTATATGCTGCTGATGTGCATGACAACTTCAGTCCACTAAGTGCAGCTTTGTCTTCAGCCAACGTTTGGTCCATGTTCACCATCACTGGGGCAAACCTGAAAGGCAGTGAATGCTCAGCAAGAGTAGCAACAACCATTGCCTAGAAAAAGAAAACATTACATATATTTAGATTTACATACAGTAAGCAAAGTATTAAAATAGACACAGATATTATTACACATATATGTTTAGAGATCAGTGCAAATGTAAAGTTATTGAATCATTGCCTGTAAATGCAAAGTTGCCTATGAAATTATTTGACACAAAAAAATTTGCCATTTTACTATACACACCTCTGTATTTGCAACTCACTGAAATATGGGTACAGGTATTCTAGCTCCTTCCCTCATTGCTTCAGGGCCCTTGGGAACACCTTGACTTAGATGGCCATCAGAAACAGCACTGGCTGTTGTCATGATGGTGCATACTCTCTGACGGTGCACATTTGTTTAAAAGTGTGCCAAAAGAGCAAGTGACCCGTTACTGCCATAATTAATTTCTTTTGAGCAAAGACTACACTTGGCAAATCCTGCTTTATCAATTTTTTCTTAATAACTAGACAGTGGGAAACTGTACTGCACTCCCTTCACATCTGTTTTGGCCTCCAACTTGAGCCAGGCCCAGCTCCACCTGCACCTGATGCCTGCTTCTAGCTGTGCTACATGAATAGCATCCTCCTCTTTAAGCTCTCTCATTCTGGAAAAGAACTGAGCAAAATTATTGTCCGTTTCACTTCAGTTTTCACTGTTCCCAACTTCAAAGGCTAATCCCAAATGCATCCTCCAGGCAAAATATCAAGTACAATATTTTTCTGTATTCACTGGCCATTTCTGAATTTGAAGTTAGTTCATTCTGTGTTGTGACATAGTCCCTAACTCTGCTCCGTCGCTTAATACATCTGACACCAAAATTCATAAACCCATTAGATAACTGTAGGCGCATTTCCTAATTAATACAAGATGTACTAGCCAATCAGCTCTTGTCACCGATGTTACATTCTCTGCCAGTAAGAGAATGTAAAAGTTTCCCTACATTTATGAAACATTTCAAACTGTGGCTGAGAAACAAACAAACATGTGAGCATATGTGACCTATACAGTAATGTTTACAAATTGGACATGTACAATACTCTTCATTTTGTTTTCACTCTGTCCCAAGTACACTGTCGAAAAGTGCAATTGTGAACAGTGCAATAAAAATCAGTGCAATAGAGATCAGTGAAATAGATTTTTGTGCAATAGAAATCAGTGCAATAGAGGGAACATGTGCATTCATATCTATTAAAAAGGAGGGCCTTGTGCAATGGCACTCTGTGCAATAGGAGGACATGCAATACAAATAATTTGGGATTTTATTTACCGTCCCTTTTCTGCTTCACATGTTCATGGTCCGTGCTTAAATGTCTCTGCATTTGTATGTCTCTGCTGCCTGTGTTCACCCGTATTTAGTCTATGTACATAGTGTTTCTGTATAGAATGTGTCTTTATATTTTCTGTTTTGTAACACCAACCTGCCAGGGGATCTACAGATGGAAATTAGCTCTGGGCTATAACCTGACATGTTTATATTTGTTTAAATGTTCATTAATATGCACAGTTTCCCCCTTTCTCTTAAATAAATAAAATAAAATAAAATAAAATAAAATACATAAGTTATGCGTGCTTGGCAGTGCCTGGGACCATGACCCGGGCCACGACCTGCAGCACCTTAAAGCAAGAATACAAATAATCAGAGTGCAACAAATACAACACTGGCTGATCTAACGAGCAAAAATGCTGCTTAAACGTAAAAGTAGCGGTAAGGGATGGGTGTACCACTTCCATGATGTCAGCTCATGCTAGCTTAGGCGTAGCCACTAGCTAGAGCAGGTGTCTGGTGTAGTGTCTTCCATAGATTGCTCCACGTTCGTTTGATATGCATTAATATTAGTTAAGAATTAGGATGCACTGGAGATAACCTTGCCAAAATTATTAACATGTCATCGTAGGGTGAAATAATTGGCAAATACTAATGATGTTTACCTGATAAGTGTCTGCGCTGCAGTTCTTTCTTCTTCTGTAATTATTCGCGGCCATCGCAGACGCGGCGGAAGTGTTTTTCGCGGTCAAGCAGAACCAGTCTTGTCCACTCCTGTTATATTTGTCCCAAGCAGGTCCCGAGCGCGAGCGCACAGGCGGAACCTCAGGCCTATGTGCTGGCATATTAGTCCGCCGCGGAGTAATATACAGAAACACATCTGCGTGTGGATGGTGGAGAATGGATCTAGCTTCCAACCTGCAAGAAGTGGGGAAAAGCCTTGCTTCCCCCCACCCCCCACGAAAAACTCACCAGATCTATATGATTCACGTAAATGGCCTATTTTGAGTTCATGTGGACCCCAACAGCTACTAGAGTTCTTCTCGAAAACCGGAGGAACCTGTTGAAACGCCTGGCCGTTACGGCTCTCCCGCTGTCCTCCATTTTGTCTGAATGATGCTGTTTGACCACACAGATTCTCCATGACTACAGGAGAAATACCGGTGTCAGACGGTACCGGTACCGCTGTAAACATCCTCCCTCACTGCTCCCAGCCATGTACCATCATTTTACCTTCGGTGTTTCTCTCAGCTCGTCTCTCTTTTCTGCCGGCGGGCGGCGCTCAAAGATCGCCATTTTCTTCAAATTTCCCGCTGCTGTCAGGCGTATTATAACAGCAATGACAGTGCTTCTCATTGGTCGACAGTGTGAGCGCCCCGACCAATGAGAAGCGTCGTCTCTGTTCCGGTAGTTTTTTTTCCCCCATTTTATTTGAAGTACTTAAATTACAAATATGGCATAGTTACAATAACATGGTTATGCAGTTTTAAATGGGCAATAGACAAGCAACATAAATGACAAGAAAAATAATAGGATAGATAGTAAACCAAATAAGTAAAGACATAAAGAAAAAATTTAAAAAGAAATTAAAGGGTAATCTGTAAGGTTCAAGTTTTCTACTAAAGCACAAAGTTTTGCAGCATTTTTTTCTCCATATATACACACACACACACACACACACACACATATATAGGATGCAAAAATAGTGAGACAGTTCTTTATGGGAAATAGAGAAATTTGGTTTTGTTTTCATAAATCTGTTCTTATGTATGTAAAATTTTCCAAGGACAATGATTGTGTTAATTGCCAGGTCATGAATATGGTTTTTCACAGGTATGCCACATAAAATATATTCTTTCTTAAGATCTGAAGAAATGTCAAACTTATGGAATAACCAGTCATGCAAATGTTCCCAGGATCCGGGCGGTGGAGAAGTCACTAAGGCAGAGGGGTAAAGGACAAAAAAAACAAAAACAAACCTCTGTAGTTTTCCTTGAGTTCACATCAAGGCATTAAAAGTTTTACAGCATAGCATTAAAATGGCATGAAAAAGCATTATTTTTTAAAAATTTGTAGCTAAATATTAATAACATCTGCAGCCAGTATCATCAACAAGGCCCCTGACCCCCAATGAATCCCCCCAGAGACACTTGTCATGAAGGCACAACTGCTCTTTTTGCACTGTCTCACACTATCCATCTGACATTCTGCACATATGTTAGTGTATATATTTGTATATAATATCTTCTTCTTTTATTTTTTATATTCTTAATATTATTTTGTTTCTTGCTACCTGCTTTAAAAAAAACTTTTTAACTGTTTTACACCAACAGAACAAGACAAATTCCTTGTAATGTACAAATTACTTGGCAATAAACATGATTCTGATTCTGATATTAAGTCTTATTCACTTGAATCTATTTTAAGTCTGTCTCTTTCAGTACTTTTGCTCTTCTAAAAATCTGATGTTCTGTTCCAGATAATTCCATCTTCTAATTTGTGTATCAGATCCAGATGTAAACACCTGGAAATAAGAGCTGAAATGTTGATCTCTTGTCTCATATTCATCTTTTGATGTCAAACCCAAATGTTTCTGACTCAGTTATTCTGAATATTCAGCATGCAACAGCTCTGGTGGACATTCCTGCAGTCAGCATGCCAATTACATGCTCCCTCAAAACTTGTGACGTCTATGGCATTGTGCTGTGTGATAAAACTGCACATTTTAGAGTGGCCTTTTATTGTGGTCAGCCTAAAGCACACCTGTGATATAATCATACTGTCTAATCAGCATGTTGATATGCCACATCTATCAGGTGGATGATTATCTCGGGTAAAGGAGAAGTGCTCACTAACACAGATTTAGACAAATTTGTGAACAATATTTGAGAGAAACAGGCCTTTTATGTGCACCTAGAAAAAGTCTTAGATCTCTCATGAAAAATGGGAGCGAAAACAAGTGTTGTGTTTATATTTTTGTTTCGTGTACATGGTCTTTTTGTGCTGTTGGAAATAAAAAAATCAGTCAGAGGAAAAAAGCAAAATAAAGAAACTAACAGTATGTCTGAGTACATGAAACAAAGCTAACTGATTCCTACAAAGCATGAGAATTCTGTAAAAAGATATCAAAGTGTTCCCAGCTTGTAGTTTACACTGACCGACATGTTGTGTCAGTGGGTAGATCATGAGCCTGGTGTGTGCAGGACAGACTGAAAAAGTGCACTAACATCTGAAGAGAGGCTCGTCTTGCTGTGGGGGCTGTACTTTCTTAGTTTTACCTCAAAAATGTGTATTATATTTCAGATGTGTTATTTCCTATACTAGTGCTCCCATAGTGGTAATATTGATGGTATCTAAGTGCCAACAAGGTGCAGATATGTTGTAATAAATGTCCCAAATAAGCCCTATACTGTGGCATGAAGTATATCGGCAGCTCTACTGTTAATTAATATCACAAAGATCAAGATATAAACATGTTGTTGTATACATGCTGATTTCAAGCTGATAGAATTAATATGCAGTATCTAATTGGGACACAGCAATCAAGCTCGTTTAGACGTCAGTTTAACTTTTCTTATTACTGATATTTTTTTTATTTATCAGCCTCAGTGGAGCCACATTACAAATGTAAAAACCCAGCAAACCCTTCAAACAGCCTACAGATGTACACAGAGGGCTGCTCTATAGGCCATTTAAAATCCATTAGCAGCCATCAGATGTACAAAGCACTGGAGAAATGTATCTAAAAGCCCTTTGCAGATTGGTTTAAATGACAATCCTGCAGTATCTACAAAGCATCAAGCAAATGTGGAATCCTGAGTAAATGTCAGACTAGAATCTCTTCTCAATACAAACCTTCTGCTCAGCATGTTTTGTTGTGTTTGATCTGTATTTATGTGCTACCACTGCAGAGGAGACTGTTTCTATACTGCAGATTCAGGCCTGTGTATTCATCAGATTTACAGCAGAGTTGGCTAAAACATGCTGATCCACATGGAAAAAAAAACTTCTGCAATGTCAGAAAGCTGTCACAGAGTTTCCACCCTGTAGAATAATAAGCGTGGCCGCCTGGACGCTTACCTGTTCATAATAGCCGGTGCAAATGTACTTTGGAAGGATTACATGGAAAGGAATGACATGCACTCAAGTTTTCGCATGACATTCCAACAGAGTGAAAATGTCATGTGAAAACCGACTCCAGCTGACGGTGATAGTGCAGCCGAGTGAAAGCAGGTTCCAGATAAGGCGATCCACCTCCTCCCCTCTCCTCCCCAAGGTGGAGCGTGTCAGCAGGGAGAGAGCAGGTCTCATAACAAGTGAGATAAGCTGATACTGGCAGTTTAAAGTGATGGCCTGACTCTAGGTAAGGTTACATACAGGTTGAATTACAGCAACAAAGGGTTCTGCTGTAGGTCCATTGTGTGAAGTGCTGCAGAACAAAGAGCATCTAAGCTTGGGTGTTGGGTTAAAAGGCAAACTGTGAGTCCAGAATCAACTGCCTAAAATGTGGGAACACTGTGCTGCTTTTTATCTCAACAAGCAAAGTTTGCTGAGCATACACACTCTTTTGGACCAAGATGCATTTAGGAGCTGTCCAGCACAACCACACTTTTTATTTCTGGCTGGTACTGGAGAGAGGGGGCTGAGTGTTCACACTGAGAGCCGGCTTCCCTCTCCAGCACTGATATTTGAGTAACAGTGTGGAGATGTGAACTGGTAACTTTCATACAATACGTACAGGTCTGATCACAACATGTGGATTACATGCTGACGAAAAGTTTGGGGCAGCATTTTGCCAATAGTACTGTTGCTGTTTTAGAGTTTAGTTATATTTAATAACTGGGATGTGAACTGAGAGAGGAACCCATAGCATCTGCAGGGAACCCACACAAATCCAAGTTGAACATGCACACTGCACACTGGATACTCCTAGTATGACCTGTTGGGCCACAGACACGGGTCCTCTGAGGGTGTCCTGGTGTCTGGCACCAGGACGTTGGCGAAGGATCCTTTGAGTCTCCTGACTGATGGGGTGGGCCCTCTGTGGATGTTTGATTAGATTGAGAACTGGGGAGTTTCAAGGCCATATTGACGCCTTGGGCTTTTTGTTGTATTCCATGAGTCATGTCTGAGTAGTTTTGAAACTTCAGAAGACACCAAAGAGTTCATGAACGAATGTTTCGGGGTGTAGACCTAAACAAAGTTAATGCAAATAAGGAGTGACCAATGTGACGCACCTTGAAACGCATTGCACGGCTAAAATGAGAAATCCTGTGGACGTGTACTGTGAGAATCTGTGGCATGACTTTGTATTTGTGTATGTATGTGTGTCATTGTATATGTATGTATGTATGTGTGTTTATCTTTGTGTAGGTAAGTATGTGTGTGTGTCTTGGTGAAAGTATGTATGCATGTGTGTGTTTTTGTGTATATATGTATGAGTGTGTGTCTGTGTGTGTGTCCGTGTATGTTTGTGTGTATGTATACGTGTATGTGGGTATGTATATATGTATCACAAACATTTGTGTGTATTTATTTATGTATGTAAATAAACATACATAAATAATGTCTGTGCACAGACATGTGCATATCTGTGCATGTCTTTTTGTATGTACACCAATCATTCATAACATTGTGACCACCTGTCTAATATTGTGTTGGTCCCTCTTATGTGGTCCAAAATGCTCTGAACCATTGGGCATGGACCAGAGGACCTCTCAGGGTGTCCTATGGGGTCTGGAACCAGGATGTTAGCAGTGGATCCTTTGGGTACTCTGGCTTGTGCAGTGGAGCCTCTGTCAGTCTAACTTGTTCCACTGCATCCTGTTGATGCTTGATCACAACGGGGTGAAGGAAGTTTGGAGGTCAAATCAACATGTTGGGCCATTGTCATGTTCCTCAACATGTTCCTGATTGGTTGGTGTTGTTTCCATGTGGTGGGGTGCATATACTGTTAATGGCCCTGTCAGATTGTATCTTTTTTATTCTCCATGCTAAAAGTTTCCCGGCCTTCTCTCCCTGATCGTAGTAAGACTGTTTGAGCCACAATAAGCTCTTTGCTGCCTTATCAGCAGATAGTTTGTTATATTGGTTCTTAAAATCAGGAGATCTCTTTGCTTCACCGGGTCATCTTCTCGGTTTAGTTCTATTTCCAACGCTTTGATTTGTTT
This sequence comes from Dascyllus trimaculatus, assembly GCA_024666655.1. NCBI lineage: Eukaryota > Metazoa > Chordata > Actinopteri > Pomacentridae > Dascyllus > Dascyllus trimaculatus. Next base: position 6,945,456 of record CM045453.1, read on the forward strand.
TTCTAAGGTTTCCATCTCTACTTTTTGTTGTTTGGTTTTAGAGTTTGTGAAACTAATTATTTCTCCTCTGATATAGGCCTTGAATGCCTCCCATCTTATACAGGCGTTAGTTTGATGTGTGTTTAACTCAAAGTAGTTATCTATTTTTTCTTCAATAAATTTTAGGAATTCTGGCTTGAAATCGCCAACTGAGTGGGTTATTAATACATTTATTTACAATGATATTTAAGGATATGGTAGCATGGTCACTTATTAAAATACTACTGTATTGACAATCTCTAACCTTTGATACAACTTCCCTTGAAATAAGAAAATAATCAATGCGTGAACGGGACCTGCTTATACCTGAGTTACATGAATATTCGATTTTATTTGGGTTTTGGTCCCTCCATATTTCAACCAGATTCAAATCTGCCATATATTGTTTTAACACTCTCCTAGTTTGTATTTTGTAGGTGTCTGAACGTGTTGAACAATCTAATGATGGGTCCAATGTACAATTGAAGTCCCCGCCAATAATATAAGGGCCTCGTAGAGTGGATAGAGTGAGGAAGAGATCCTCAAAGAATTTGGGCTTATCCTCATTTGGGCCATAAACATTGACTAAATTCACAGTAAGTGAGAAAATGTTGCCTTGAACAATGATGTATTTTCCTGCTGGAACGTGGATAGTTTGAAGTATTTGGAATGGTATGGTTTTATGAATGAGGATAAGTACTCCTCTCGCATAATTGTTATATGCTGCATGCATAACTCTACCAGCCCATCTATTCTGTATACGTTTTACATCCGGGGTTGTCAGATGAGTTTCTTGAAGGAAAATTATCTTGGACTTAAGTTCTTTAATTCTGGTCATGACCTGTTTTAGTTTAGTAACATTTTTTAGTCCCCTAACATTCCAGCTCGTGATTTTAAAATCATAGTTTCTTTGTGCACCTGCTTGTTCCATATTTCTTAGGGGTAACATAGACAGGATAAATAGAAAACACTGCTGTTGCACCGAGCGTACTAAACGTAAACAGAAAAGAAACAAATAAAACGTACATAATAATACACATATTGAACTATAAGTTCTCCTAACTCCCTTACTCAGTAAAAACGACTGAGGGGCTTGTGCTGATCCACCCTTCTGGGGAGAAGCTAAACTATGGAAATCTAACTAAAACACTAACTCAAAAATCGCTGGCGGTGTCCACCAGCCTGCACCATTAAACATGGCACATAATAATGCTTAACCCTATTTACTTCAACTCAAAAAAGCCAGCTGTTATCCGTCGTTGTAGGACATACATACCTATTCTTGCACATAGTAAGTTCTTTATATGACTAATTAACAAAGAGAATTGGCCACACATACAGTATTTGAAGCCACCAAAACAGAGATGACGGGCAGACAGAGCAACAGGTGATCACCTCTAACAAGTACATATATTAACTTATCCATCAGTCTGTCAGCGTCCATTAATCATCCTAAGTGTAAAGGTGAACCATTCTTACCGCTGCGTTAGATACGCTCTTTATCAAGTCCTCGATAAAAGTCCTCTGCTTCTTTAGGGGTTGAAAAGAGACGTATTGTCCCGTTGTGGAGGACCCTCATTCGGCATGGGTTGAACTGAAACCCGCGGAACATGTCTTTATCAATGAATTTCTTCCTGACGGCGCTGAAGGTGCTGCGCTGTCTCACTGTTTCAGCTGAGAGATCTTGGGCGAAAAAAAGTTTGCTTCCTTCATGTGTGATATCACGCTGCTTAGCGGAACAGAAAACAAACTCCCGGTCATGAAGCTGTAGGAATCGGATCAGAACCGCTCTGCCCTGGTCTGGTTTCGGTGGAGCTAGGGTGCGATGAGCTCTCTCTAGGATGAAGGATTTACCGGTGTCCAGCTCCAGCCATCTCGGTAGCATGGACTGTACGAACTCCGTCAGCGGCTGGCCTCTCTCTGCCCCCTCGCGGAGACCAAACAGTCGCAGGTTCTTCCGTCGGCCGTGGTTCTCCAGGTCCTCAGCCTTTGTTTCCAGGTATGCAAGACGTTTCATCGCGCTTCTCAGTTCCGTTGTGGTCTTTTCAAGTTGTTCCTCGGTTGACATTATCCGGTTTTCAGCCTCTTCCACCCTTGTAGTGTTAGAAGTCACATTCTTTTTCACTTCTGATATTTTGCTTTCTAAAGCTGCAACAGAATTGGCCACCTTGTCGAGGCGGTCGTCGATAGAGCTCAGTTTAGAGGAGAATCCTCCAAACTCTGAGCGGAGTAGCTTTAGCTCAGTTAGCACCGCCGCTATGTCCGCCATGTTGCTAGCAGCCTCCTCGTCTTGTTGGGCTTGTGGAGAGTTAGTTCTCTGTTTTTGTGGGCCGCGTTTGCGGGTGAAAATATTGCAGTCTTTGACTGTAGTCATTTTGGACATGGTTCATAGAAGGTTCGTATCATTAAATTAGGGTTTAAAGGATATTTGGTGCAGGGTGGTATGGAGCATTAACGCAGAGCAGCCACCTCCTTCCGCGGCTCCATAGCGCCCCCCAGATATACCAAAGTTAATTACTGCAAGCTTATCTAGTAGATTATAAGGGGATTTTGCACTAAGTAGCCCTGCGACCTTGACCTTTGGACCCCAAAATTAATAGGTGACCAGGGTAGGTCAAAATCAACATCTGTGCCAAGTTTGATTCATGAAACAAATCAACACTTTTTACTTTTGAAGCAATCATTTGAACAAAGAACTAAAAAAAATGGTTTATGATCCTTATGCCAAAGAATGTGGAGCACACTAGTACAGTATATAGCCCCTTGATGCCTGAATTTATTTACAATTATATATAAAAAAAATTGTGTTTTTGCTTCAAGCTGATTTTAAAGTAAATGGAGACTGTTAATCTGTCTATAGCACGTATAATAAATATAAAGGTGTAATGCAACTAGTATTTATGGTAATTTTTTTTATTGATGCCACAAATGCCACTCCAACCAGTCTTAAGAGAAACCAGTGCTTGCAAAAGGTCCCTTGGTATGTATTGAATATGCACGAACCAGCATTGGGGGAATGCATATGTTGTCTCGGCTGCAGCTGTATGTTGCAAATTCACGACAACAGGCATTAAGGGGTTAAAGTATTTCAAGTCCATACTCAAGATCAGTCGTCAGTTTCTGAGTCAGTCAGGTCTGCATCTGTGATCATCATGTCAAGGTCATCCTCTTGGGGTTGATTGTCACATGTTTGCAACTTGCACAGGTTGGCACATTTAAAGCCATTGCTTGCAGGATAGCAGCTGGAGGACTGCCTCAGGGGCTGGATATCCCTGTCTCCAATCCAGGCTGAGCTCACCATCATCATTTCTGGCCCAGCCATGTTCAACTGGGCTTAGGACTTGCAGCTGTTGCTGGAGACTACCTCTCCAGATGCCAGCCTGGTAGTTAGCACACATAGCACACATACAGAGGCAGTCCTCACAAGGTGCACTGCACCAGGTCACCGGATTCAACAATGGAGAAGTTTTCTCAGGAGCTCGGCCAACAAGACAAACCTCAAAAGGTTCTTGGTGGCTGATTTGAGGACACCCAAGCTGAGACACAAGCTGAATGACAAGCAGCTGCACATTGCCAGTGAGGAAAAACTGCTTGCACCAAGGATCAGTGTGCAGAGGTTGAGAGCCTGCAGTCAAACCAAGAGAAGGCTGACATAAGAATTATTTTGCACACTGTAAAAAGCTTACTGTAAAATGTACAGTAACTTACCGGCAGCAATTGGCAAGGAAGTTGCTGTAGAATGTTTTACAGTAAGCTTACTGTAAACTTAATCACAGTACCTGTGTTCTTACTGTAGCAACATTTACAGTAAGATCATTCTTACTGTAAATGTTGCTACAGTAAGAATTCATACTGTAAATGTTGTTACAATAATAATCTTACTGTAAATGCAATCACAGTAATAGGGTACTGTATTTTTTGTCACAGCAAACATGAGATTACTGTAACAAGCTTTACTGTATTATTTTAATACTGTAAATTAAACAGTTGTAAAATAGACTGTTTTCAAAAATGTAATTTATTTTATCAATTCATCCAATTTCAAAATTTTCAATTTTAAATTCATAAACACAATTATACAGATCCATACATTTTATAAATATTTTTCATTTTGTAAAAATTTTTCATTTCCTAAACACCTTTCATTTCTAAACACCTTTCATTTCCTAAACATTTTTCATTTTGTAAACATTTTTCATTTCCAAAACATTTTGTAAACATTTTTCATTTTGTAAACATTTTTCATTTCCAAAACATTTTGTAAACATTTTTCATTTTGTAAACATTTTTCATTTCCTAAACATTTTTCATTTTGCAAACAGCAACAACACTCATGCATACAACCCTTCCACTTTTCCTGAAGTGGACACTTCTGTCTGTTCATAAACATTTTTCATTTCCTAAATATTTTTCATTTTGTAAACATTTTTCATTTCCTAAGCATTCTTCATTTTGTACCAAACAACAACACTGTTTATGAACATACAAACCCTCCCACTTTTCCTGCATTGGACACTTCTGTCTAGTCTGGAATGCTCTTCCTGGGCAAAAGTCTCCATCTGTGCAGTGGAAGAATTAAATTTTTAGGCGAGATTAATGATTGTATGGAAATTTTAGTTGACTTCAATACTTTCCATTAGAATGCCACATCATGTTTTTAACACTATAACCCTGCATAGAACGGCAGTAGCACAGTAGAACAGTAACACAGCAAAAAAGTATTAAAAGTCTTACCTAGTTGTTTTGCCAGTCATAATCAATGAAGTCCCTGATGAAAGACACCACATGGGGATTGAGGGACTCATTTTTCCGCTGGACCATCTTGCCAGTCTTTCTGCTTACTTGGACCTTGGAGGTACACTTGCTCTGCTCAGGATTGATCCTGACAAAAAACCTTTAAACACAAAAGACATCATACATTACATCAGCTAAGGAGAAAATATGGTGAAAGTGACCCATACAGTGCTATTAACTGCCCCATTTATGTGTAATAGAACAACAGCTTTAGAAGAATTTACTGCCTGAAAAACAGAACAAGTACAGTGCAGAAAACAACATGATTTTGTGCAGAAATTGCACAATTGTTTTGATGCACAATAACTCAGATTTTTTCCAGTTTATTTCAAAATAATTGACCAAAAAGATTATAGTAAGCTATGTAAAGAACAAGGATGTGAATTTTGAGTATATGAGTAACTGAGTAATCTGCAGAGTAAGAATACTCAAGTTTTCATGTTATCATTTTTTATTACTATGAGAATCAATCAAATCTCTTCCATGACAGATAAAAATAAAAGTTTTCCATTAACAATTCATAACTGCCCTCATTACGAAAAATAAACCATTACTGTTGGTCCACCATATTGCATTCCACCATCCAGGTGTGATGACTGAGCTACAAAGTCCACAGTATCACGCTGTCAATTCATTTGAAACTGCTTGATTCAAGTGAGGGGATTTAAATAACTGTGTTTCTGCAGTCTTAGATAACCAAAATCATTTTGCTAATTTGGTACCTATTCCACTAGTCAAAACGGTGGTTACATGATTACTTGTTCCCATGAAGAAACATGTAAAAGTGCTTACCGCTGGATGAATTCCAGTGATGTGGCTGCTTCCTCTGGATACTCAATGTTGAAGACGTAGTATGATCCAAAGAGAACAGACAGGGCAGAGGTGAAATCTGAGTGGTCTCTCAGCTGGAGAACAACTTTGCCCTCAATAGACAGCATCCATTTCTTTGCTTCCAGAATAGACTCTCCTGAAAATTAAGTTGACATTGCACAGAATTAAACCTCATAGGGTAACATTTCACATTTCAAAGCAGAATAACACTAAAAATAACACCTAATGATGTAGCATGATATGATAAAAAAAAACACAACACTAGGTCACCTCTCGGCTATAACTTGGCTATAGGTCTCTCTAATCAACATCCAGCAGCTGGTGCAATGGTTGGTTTAACACTTGACCGTAGGAGCTTCAGTAAAAATCAGCTGGACTTCTCTTGTAGGTTTTTGAGGACGCCTTCAAGACGTCTTCAAAAACCTACAAGAGAAGTCCAGCTGATTTTTACTGAAGCTCCTACGATTACCATGACCTGTATTCCTGAGAATCTACACAGATATTTAGCACTTGACAATTGTAAAATTTCCGTTGTTATTAAGATTATGACATTCATAATATAAAACATAGTGCTCACTGCTAATGTAAGACTCAGTGTATGTGCTAGTGTGTTAGTTTTCAATAACATGACTTACCTGATTATATTAGATTATCGTTACAGGGTTAGTACATACATGAAGCTGATCTGTATACAGCAGTCACTGTATGTTGTGTTGAATCCCTGATAAAGACTGTCTGGAGTACTTACCATAAACTCACAAATCTCAAATTATCCACTCATATCCTCAGGACTTAAGACTGACAATACAACTACAAAATGACACTTGTATTATACTGTGTAACAAGTGTGAGTATTTTAAACATTCATTCCACCTTTATGTAAATCTTCAGGTATCAATGGAGGCCAGTAAATTTTGGAATCTAAGTTTACCATACCGTTTGAAAATACAAATTTCATTACCAAACATTCAAGGAAGCACACAGTGACCGCTTGATACAAACAATCTTTATCGGTGAAGTAGCCCTTAAAGCCAGTGTGTGCTGTGTATTGTCTAGTGCTGGAAACTTACCGAGCATGATAAGCCTTGGAGTGCTGGGCAGAGAAATCTGGGCCTCAGCATCTGCCTGGGTGGACGTTTCCTGCAACACAAAGTAAAGAAAAAACACTATTACAAATTACAAGTACAATATATTCGTAGGTCAACATCCCCCCCCCCAAAAAAAATTTGATGTGGTGGCAATACAAAAAATTACTTACATCAGCCAAGAGGAAAAGGGCATCTTCCTTTTCTTTGAAGTGTGCAATCATAACCAGTAGTGCAGCAAGTCCGATGTCCATGTGTTCCATGTCTTTTTCAAGGTGTTGAATGACAGTCCTCACTTCCTTTTTCCATTTAAGCAGTTGATTTGTGAAACACTTCAACACTCTGCTCCCTTTTGCAGCAAGTGATTTTCGTAGTCTTGATTCAAGGTCAATTCCCGTCAGTGTGCAAAAGTGCTGTAGTAAAAACTTCTGTACAAACAGGAATGGTCATTCTTTCTGTAAGTCTGACATATTTGGTGAAGGAGTTGCATTAATATCACGACGCTGTTGCTCATACAATAATGTCATGAGCTCACTGACTCGCCTGTGATCTGCACCCCTTTGTCCTTCTTGAGAATAAGTTGTCAATAGCTCTCTTTTTTTTTTCAAAAAGAGAGACTCTGTTTTCTCCTTCAGGTAGCTCTGAAGGCTGCCAGTTGACACAGCCATAGCTATCCATTTTGGCACATTTTCTTGACGGTCCTGGTAGGTCGTCATCCGAGGCACGAACCAGTTGTTTTGGTTTTCTAAGTTGGGCTAGTGTATTGTCTCTGTTTAAAAATTCTATCCTTGTTCTCAGTTGCTTACTTATGGTGTAATATCCATTGCCCATCCGTTCTCCCTCTTCTGTTCTGTCTTCAAAAGACTGAGGGTATTTATCTACAATGATCTTAGCCAGTTCAGCACACTGCCTAAGTGGGGGGTTCAAGCAAATTTCTCTTATCGCTTCTGCAATGACTCTCACCATATGCCGCCTATCTGCAGCTTCAGGTCTCTTCCCCTGTGCAAGACAGCGTCTTAAACTCTCATGGGTTTTGTCCCATGGCACACAAAATGTTGATACCCAGGTGCTGTTCTGAACGGAAACAGGGCTTGTAGGGAACTCTGAATTGGATGTGGTCTTAGGATCCGGTACAGGCACAAGAGTCAATATTACATCATGTTGAGAAGTACCCGTGGTACAGTCAGTTTGTTGAGTGTTGTGTTGTGCATCTGAAAAGCAAAGAAAGCACACACCAGCTGTTGCCATAATTCAGGGCTACGTAGTTAAGAAAATATATACATCTCATCATTTTGATTCACAGGTATGAAATTCTAATTTGGAGACACAGTTGTTTTTTGTTACATAGCTTTGGGTATTCAATTGATATCCTTAATACAGCATATTTTACCTCTTCTCTTAAATGAATGCAGTAGTTTCCTGCAATCCACTGGTAGCAGGAGATGTGTCAAATCATCTTCATTTATAAATTCCATGTCATCAGCTGTTCTCACCCCCATCTCTGACAAATGCTGCAGAATTATTTCCAGTGTTTCATTTTCCAGGTAGGGGAGGACACTTTTAATGGCAGCGTCCATTATACTTCCCCTGAAAAAACAGCATGATGAAGTACAGTTACATCAAGGTGAAACAGTTGATACAGGGGCAGTGGGTAATAGTCAACAAGGGCCTCCACATCAACACAAACATAATAAGCTTGTGTGTCATTCTGCAGAATGTGAACACCAAGATCCAATGCTGGCACTGACTGACATTTTTCACAAACAAAATATACTTTCTCATGGCTGACCAGAAGCAGAACTATCTTACCAAGCTCATAACCACTGTCATTAACACCGAGAACTACAGCCATTCCTTTCCGGTATTTAGTACCTTTGTATGTGACAGAAGCTGTTTCTACTGCATTTTGTTTTTCAACCCCCCCTTAGTCTAACAGCTTCTTGAATGGCTACATTGTATACTTGATCATCAAATTCAGTGCCATGGCTCACTTGAAGAATGGGGGGGAACAAGCTCTCTGTGTGTAAATAAGCTTGTAGCAATTGATGCCTTTTTGCCAAAGTGCTACAGGGGTTTTTGAAATTATGGAGTTTCAGTACAACACTGTTTAAAATATGTGTGTTTACTTTCAAAGCGGAGAGTCCAGAGGCGAATGAGCGGGCCAAACTTTAGTATGAGGTCTGGGTAGTGGAGGAGGAAGTGATGCTTTGGCCTCAATGGTTGGTCTGGAAAAGCTGCTGCTCTAGACTCCAAATATTCCTCAACAAGTAACTTCAGATAGGCTACCTGGTTAGCGCTAATCTTGGGAGCACACACAATTTCAGCTATCTCCCTTAGCTTGAGACACAACTGCCAAACTTGGTCTTCAAGTGGATTCTTGATACGTGTACCTACAAGGACAGGGAGAAGACGTAGCAAGCACCAGTTCTGTGCCGCACTTCCTGCCAACTTTTTTCCATCAGCTTTAATCACACAAGGGCGGTTATTAGCATCACAACCTCTGAACTTCAACTGAGAGATCCTCCTGTTCAACTGCACAAATGTAAAGTGATTCCCGGTGGACACAAGATGTTTTAGATACAGTTGAAGATCTCCAGACACAACACCCTCAAAGAGATCATGGCCAAGACATGGTGGAAGCCCTGGTTGGCAGACATGGTAATGTTCCAAAGAATTAAAAATAGAGTCAAATTTTACTCCATCTACACTGCTTTCAGATCCCATGGACAACTTCTCCACACTGCTCCTGTAGTTTTCTACTGTCCTTGCTGAACCTAGCTTTGTAGGTTCATGTGTAAATCCATCCCTCGTTATAAGACAGTATCTACAAAAGTTTATACTCTTGCTGAAGTTCTCTGTGAAGCCTCCAAGTGAATGTGATCCCAAGTTGTCACCTACAATGGCAATTACAACCCCCTTCACAGTTTCACCTGTTTGCAAGGGAATGCCAGACTGCTCAATGTCTTTTAAGTCTCTCACAAGGGAGGAGAACACTTTCTCTTGTCCAAAAAAATGATAATCAGACTCCCTGCAGAGCATGACTAACTGCATTGGGTCAATGGATGACCGGTTATGAGGCAATAGCTCACCCAATGTCATGTACACAGCTAAGAGTTTGTGTTTCTTTTTTCCAGATCCGATTCACAACTTCAAATGCCTCTTGATACAATATAACTGATATTGAGGAAGGTGATTCTTTTAAAAGAGTGTTTTGTTTGAAAGTTTTACCATCCCTCACATCCTCAAGCACATTTGGGTCCTCTGGCATGTGCTTTTTTGAGACATTGTATTGCTCTCTCACTGACGGCAGGCTCAACAAAGCTTTTAAAGTCTCTTTTACCGGGACATACTGGAAAAACTGCTCTTTACCAGCAGCATCCAAACCCAGATGAACTTGTATGGGTTCAATATAGCAGAAGTTTTTCTTAAAATATGTCTTTCTGGTTGTATCTGATCTGAACAAGCCTTCATTGTACATTTTCAATAGGTTCTCTTTTGACAGTCCATCTATGATGTCACAGATCTTTTCAACAGGTATTTCAAGCTTTAACAGCTCTTCCCTAAGTCTAACAAACATTTGTGACATTGTATTTGTGCATACTTCTTGAAACTCTTCTATCAGAGTGGATATTGTAGATGCAGGCAAAAGCATCTTTGATTGCATTCTCATGTAAAAGAGGGCCAAATTGGTAAGAAAAACATCTCTTGTCTTGTTCTTCTCAACATCACCCAAAGAATCCCCAACCCCAGGACATTCTGCAGTCTCTGTCATGTTGTCATCTACAGTCTCATCATGCCAGCCTACATCATTTTTGTCTGTAACTCCAGCCACCAAGTCCTTTTTAATGCTTCCTGCTTATGTGGGAGGTGAACAAGATGTGACACTGAAGCACTTCTGACAATTTCTGAAAGGGCAAACAATTTTATATCCATTCTTCATATGCGACTTTAAATGCTCGGAAAGACTTGAAAAATTTGAGGATTTAAACGTGCATTCCTCAACCTCACATGTCAAGTTGGCACATACGTTAGGTCTAGCTGGTTTGGGTTTTGTGTGGTGTCGGTACATGTGTGTCTGTAATGCACATACTGTCCTGAAATTACAAGGACATTTGGAAATCCCACAGGGAAACTTGAGGTTTGCCTGGTTTCTATGCACTTTGACTTGCTTGATATATGGCGTGACTGTGTTTGTAGAGAAATTACATTTTTTGCATCTGAAAAGCATGTTTTATGAAAATCAGTGTATTTCTGTATTTCAGAACACACAAGTCACGCTGGGTTAAAAGTCTTACCTTTCCATGTTTTGTTTGGCCCGCTTTGGGTCTCAAGTTCTCAATCAGCAGCTAAAAACAGAAAAAAGAGTGATGAATAGTGGTGCCAACTCCTCAGTAAGCAAAGTGGCTGTCCTAAAAGTCGTAACCGTAATTGTAACTGAAGTTTTGGGAGAGAGGAATAAGCTGTGAGAGAGACAAAAACTGAGTAAAAAAAACCCACCCTAAATATGTGTACAACTAGAGGCTGTGAGAGTCAAATGCACTGATTTAATTTTAGTGTGACAGTGAAGAAATATTAACATTTTATATAATAAATAAATTATTCTAATGAATATATTATAATATATGTAACATTTACATCCTGCTCTTTAAGTCAGGACGGGATCAGCAACTGCTTTGCGCATGCGCGATTCATTTGTCGTCTGGACGCGGAGGGGTGTGGATCTCCTCTGATCACACCGCAGCAGGGGTCTGCTGCAGGTTACTGTGACCATAGACATATATACGTATATATGTCTATGACTGTGACCGCCTGTGACGCTTTGGGACGGGGGAGGGGCTCACGGCAGCACCCGCTGCTTGCTGAGGACAGTAACTGCCGAATGATCCGAGCTCTCACGTCACAGTCTCCAAAGCACCAGAAAAAGTCGCTACACTTGTCGCTAGTCGCTTTTGACACAAAAAAGTCACCAAGAGGATTTGGAAATTCGCCAGAATTAGCGAGAAAGACGCCGAGTTGGCGACACTGAAATTTACCATAGGGACCGAGCTAACGGCCGAACACACGCGCGCGACTGCAGTTTAACACGGTTAACACGGTTTAAATTTCACGTTTATCCAGTAACGTTACTCATTGGCTACTCTCTTAAAATTATCAACGCATGTAAAACCAGAACTCTTAAAATTTCATCAGCAACCAGTTCATTAAAGTTCAGTACACTAGCTTACTAGCTAAGGAGAGTCTCTTCTCTGCTCTCTCGGTTACCGTTAGATACTCCGGACAATTACATGACGAAACTCGATTTAACATGAATTCATAAAAATACTGAATTGACTTACCTGTTGAAGCAACAGACAAAACAGATGAGATTCTTGCGGAGTTAGGTCCAGAGAAAGACTTTTAACTCACACAGGCTCCAGCACATAGACATATAAAGAGTAGACGCCGCATTGGTTGCTGGGGCGCAAGAGACGCTGCCGCCATCTTGGACCGGTCATCGTACTGACAGCTGAGCAGCAGAACGAACGAGATGCCAGAGCACTGTGCCGCATATTCATGCTCAAATCGGCGATCAGCCGAAAACAGGGCACGAGGGATTAGCTTTCACAAGTAAGACTGAACATTACTATTGGTTGTGTTTTGTGAATCAAATATTACTGTACTGTATTTATACCAACCAGCGAAAACGCAGCCAGCTAGCTAGGCTATGTTTAGTGCCGGTGTTGACCCGTCTGTGAACTGAGACTTTATAAGTCATATTCCATAACACTGACTTAGATTACAACTGACACAGGAATGCTAAAACAAATATTGCTGGTATAACATTGAAAAGCGAATTTTACACAGGTGGCACAGACTGTATTATTCACATGTAATTCACACTAACAACAGTAGGCTACCTCTAATGTCTCATACCCACCCATTCATTATCAACAGATATGCACCAAAGTAGGAGTTTTGTTGAAGAAAGGTTGTACGAAATTTGAAGAAAGAAAATAAGCTTGACCTCTTTTATAAGATGTTTTTGTTTTGACTCCCACAAATCTTCCATTTTCATTTTGAAGGTTTCCCAAAGACAAATATATGAGGAAGAGGGGGGAGGTGGCTTTGAGGAGGGAAGGATTCACTGCAAGTGATTCATCAGTGCTTTGCTGTGAACATTTTAAGGAGGACGATTTTGATAGGACAGGTCAGATTGTCCGACTCAAAGATGGTGTTATTCCATCCATCTTCAGCTTTCCAGTTCACCTCCAAAGAGTAAGTGTATCATTGTATCATCTTAAGGCTATTAGCATTCATAAATGTAAATATTCTATTATCAATCACAGGGCAGGGTGAGATACTTAGCTACACTAATGATGTGAGTATTTCTACTGTAAAAATTATATCATAATGGACCTGGACATATTCAAATCTCACTTGTTTGCTGCCACTCATATTAAACACATTCACACATAAACCCATTCACACGCAATTGAAGACATGTTGAACATGACACACACACACTCACTCTCTCTCTCTCTCTCTCTCTCTCTCTCTCTCACACACACACACACACACACTGCTTGCAGTGGCTTTGACAGGTGATGACAATAAGAAAGAATGTGAGTCATACACTAGTGGTTTCAAAGTGATGTGTGTGAAGTGAAACATCACTCAAACCATGTTTGTCCCTCTCTCTAGGATCATAGTTATGCTTTGCCTGCTTCTCCTACCGCTCTTAAGATCAGACTCAATGAAGCCCTAGCAAGAGTGGAAAGTCTGGAGCGAGAGAAGAAAAATGCCATGGCCAGAGAAAAGAGGGCAAAGACCATGGTAGAGAGTCTTTTGGGGGATTTGAGGGAAAAGAACCTCATTAATGAAGAACTCAAACAGAGGCTTGAATTCTACTCAGGTAAAATGAAATCAGCACTTTGAAATTCATGTACAAGTTATTCTTGCACACTTTATTAAATTCCTTAGTTATTATCTGAAGGGGACTTATTCATTTTTTCACTTATTCATGCTAACTTTTTCACTTATTCATTTTTTCTCACAAAATTTCAGGTCTTCAGATAGACTTCATGGCAAAGCAGGGCCATGAGTATTCAAAAGAGTACAGGGAGTTTGCACTGACGCTCCATCTACATGGTCCGAAGGCATACAAGTACCTCCGAGAAACGCAACACTTTACTCTCCCACATCCACATACATTACAAAGGTAGTCTTAATGTTGTCCAATTGAATTTTTGGCTATTACTGATGCAAACACGTTTTATAGCTAGTTCTCAATTTATTTATTTATTTATTTTTTACAGGTGGCTTTGCTCGGTGGATGACAAGCCTGGCCTGAATAAGATGATGCTGGATATGCTTATGTCATGCTTATGATAAGCTTGGTCAGAGATGCTGCACCGTCATCATTTGACGAGAGCTACCACCTTCTCGTCCTGAAAAACAACGGCGGCCTCGTGATTCCATCACAAGGCACAGTGAAGGTTTGATTTTATAATCTCTGTATGTTAGTTACTTTGTTCTTTGTCATTTTCTCTGTACTTTAAAGTGTCGTTTAGCACTGTGTAAAGTGCTATATAAATATAATATATTACTGTAATAATAATAATTATTATTATAAGGTGCTGAGAGTTGCAGAGAGGGGGATTCGCCAGGCTTCAACAAAGCAAGCTCCAAAGATGTCAGCAGTCACACACATCGTCCAGGAGGAGATTGGAACCGAGGATGTTATTCTGCTTGGGGAACACATTGAAGAAACAGTTTGGTATCGACAACCATCATTTCAGTTTGTTGTCATTGGTTGTGTCTGTGTTTCTTAAGGTAAGGCTGCACCATGTTGCCAAACTTACATCTCTTGACCTGCAGAAAGGAAGCACGAGAAAGAAGCTCTGCAAAACAGTCCTCCTTCAGGGGTTTTAGCTGTAAAGCTTTCATGAGCAAGTTTGTAAATGTGTAAATATGGTTTGGGGCAGGGATGTCATGTTCTTGTGTTAACTTGAAAATGTACGTTTACATTACATTGTAATCTCTCTGATTTGTACAGTCTTGGAACTCTCGCTCTCTGACCTGATATAAAGTATATTGATTCTCTCTCTCTCTCTCTCTAGAAAATATTATATATATACATACGCACACATACACACGCACACACACACACACATATATATATATATACACATATATATGTATATATATATATATATATGTGCGTGTGTATGTGTGTGTATGTATATATATAATCATTTTCTGATAAATAACTTTCTTTAATATATATGTATGAATTATATTGATGCTCTATATATGATAGAATAATTTTCTCTGACATATTGATTATATTGATACTCCATATATGATTTATATATGTATTTTGATTTTCTCATATATATAGCTTTCATATATATATATATCATATATATCATGTTGATACTCTATTTATGATTATATATATTTTCATTTTCTCTAATACATAACTTTTATACATATGAATGATATTGATACTCTGATTTATATATATTTTCATTTTCTCTGATATGTAGTTTCTATCTATTGTTTTATATAGAAATGTTAGTTAGTATTTTGTTTATATATGTAAATATGTATATATAACGATTTCATATATTGTCTCTTCAAATTATTAAAATAGTTTACTGCCTTTATCTGCTTCTCTATCATATATTAGTGTGTGTGTTTACAGTGTTTTCAAAATACTTGTCTACAGTGAGGCTATATCAGAATATTCTATTACTGTTAATCCTACTATGGATATTAAAATACGCCTAACCATTTGTCCTGTATCATAGCTACATGTATGCCCTTTGCAGCAAAAAAGGCGTGAAAATCAGATTAATATTCAGAGTTAGGATGGATTAAATGCGCTGCTAAATAGCGCTGAGTGGAGCGGATGACCGGTCCAAGATGGCGGCTCCACGTCTCGTCAGCACCAATAGGCAGTAGCGGTCGATGCGGCGTCTACTCTTTATATGTCTATGCTCCAGCAGACACCTGTTAAACTCCGGAGAATATTAAGATGGCGCCGGCTCCTCCCTCTTTGCGTGATGATTAAGAAAATGTCTTTGTTAGGAATAATACAAAATGCTGAAAATTCCCGCTCAAAATTACTATAATGTGATTTACAGTAAAAAAAAATTACTGTAATGTGATTTACAGTAAAAAAATTATTGTAATGTGATTTACAGGAAAAAAAATTACTGTAAATTTAACCTCTCAGTGAATTTTACCCATGATGCATTGCAGATCGACAGCAACTTACTGTAAACAGGTTCTACAGTAGATATTTGGTCATTTTACAGTAATATTACTGTAAAAACTACAGAAACTTCTTACAGTGTATGCAGCTCATGCTACAAAGGAAGGCTACAATGCTGTTGTAGTAGCAGCTGATGACACTGATGTGCTGGTGCTCTGCCTGGCATTCTCTGCTGATATCTCCTGTCCCTTATTACCTCCGCCAAGGAGGTCATGTTTTTGCTGGCGTTGGTTGGTTGGTTTGTTTGTTTGTGTTCAAAATAACTCGAAAAGTTATGGATGGATTTTAGTGAAATTTTCAGGAAATGTGTGATTTGGGACAAGGAACAAATGATGAAATTGTGGGAGTGATCCAGATAACTGGATCCAGGATTTTTTTTAAATTTAAGGATACTTTGTCATTGGGAGATTGTGTTGGGGGTGGACTGGAGCTGCTTAGCGGAGGTCTGCGCTCTCTGAGTGCTTTTCTAGTTTCAGAAATGTGGAACAAAGAACCAGGTTAGGTATTTTGTTATCACCAAGCTATGTCAGGGGCTTGGAGATGGTGTCTGTAATGCTGAGGTTGGCATGCGTGCATTTGCTGGATGCAATGCTGTTAGTGCCTTTGCAGGCAGTGGTAAGCTTCGAGCCTTGAAGCTTATCACAAGATCAGAGCATTTTCAAGAAGTGTTCCTTGAGCTGGGGCAGTCCTGGGAAGTATCCCCTGACCTGTTCAAGAGGCTGCAAGCATTCACATGTAAACTGTACTCAGCACCTTGTCATCAACACCCCGCTACCAACTTCTCTGTGCATGCTGTGGGGAGCTTGCATCTAGCCAGCTACCACCTTGTGAGGACTGCCTCTTTATGCGTGCTGATATATATATATATATATGTATACATAATGATACAAATGCATTGACTGATCAGTGACATACAATGATAAAAACTGTATTTTGACAGATTCACAAAGCTTATAGATCTGATACATTGATGAAGACATATTCAACATCTCAACACCTCAGTAGTTGTTCAGTAGTTGTTCAATTTTTCATAATTGAAATACATTTGCCTTAATATTGCTAGAAATTCTGTTTATTCTTATGTTAAACTTCAGAACCAACACTTTCTCTGTTGATTATCTCTAACTATACACGTATATTTACATGAACAAACTTGAATTTAACAGGTTAAAATAAACTGGAATCAGCACTTTAGCACCTCATGAGTTTATAATGTTGTATGAGCTGGTTCTGTGACAGAGAAGTGGGGAAAAATGAAGACATTTTATCTTAATATGTTTCAGATGAAGATTTTCAGTCTTCATCTACTGAATCAAATGCGTGTTGTCTCTCAGAAACTCTTTTTTTATTACAACTGTCATGAGGCTGCTGTTTACAGCTGTTATCAACTCTTAGTGGTTTCTCTATTTAAATCTGCTAACATGTGAACACAATAACAATGTCATTTCAATCAACATTTATATCATTTTTTTGCCAATTTATTTGCCAATTCTAATTCTTTTGTTCTCTTATTCTACATGTGTGTTTTTTGTGACTGTTTCTCTGAATAACAGCCCTTAAGAACCTTCCTTAAGAAAATGAGACAAAGAAGCAACAGTGTCATTTTACTGCCACTGTCCTGCTTCTTGTCTTTAATCGAAAAGAAGATCATTGTTGTTCTGATGGCTTTTTCTTTGTTCTTTGTTCTTTTCTTTGTTCTTTGTTCTTTTCTCTTCTTTTCCTGGAGCCATGTTCTTTTAGATTTTTTTTTTTTTGCGTGCATCCAGACGTTCTTTTTTCCAGAGCTGATATTTCTATGTCAGGATGCTGCTGAAGACAAACAGTTAATTTGATGGCCGTTTGTTCTTTGATCTTCTTGTGTATCTTTTCTTGTTGGCTTCTTGAGCCTCGTTCTGTTGGGGTTTCTGGTTGTATCCAGACATGGTTCGTTTGTCCGGCTGCCTCTTATTGCCGTAGTTCTGCTGGAACGGACGCCTTGGACTTTGGAAAGCTCTGTAGGTGTGCTGGTGTTTGAGCTCCTCCATCTCCAGCTGGAAGGACCAGTCTGTGCCTGAGGCAGCTTCTGTCATGAGCCGGGTGGTGTTGCTCATGTGATGCTGCTCAGCTAGACTTTTAATGGGCTTAGTCTGCTTGGAGAATGTTTGCTGCTGCGACCACGTTTCCCTCTGTGGTTGCTGCTCTCTGCGTGGCATCTTGTGACTTTGCTGGAGTTCTTCATATGCAGCTTTGAGCTCATTGAACTCCGTCCTCAGCTGCTTTTCTTCACTGATCATCAGCCCTCTGAGATTCAGCTCATCTTCCAGCCGCATAGTGGTGTCATTCAGCTCCTTCTCCATATCTCTGCAGGCTTTCTGCTCAGCTTGGAGGTGCTGATTTGCACTATTCAGTTGTTTCTCCAGATCCGTCTTCTGCTTATTGGTCTCCCTGTGCAGTTCTCTCTCTCTCTGATACAAATCCTTCCAGTCGTTTACTGACTTTTTGGATTTTTCAAGCTCAATGGTCAGATATTTTATTTGACCCCACAGAGTTTTGTTTTCTCCTTCTTCAGCTGTGAGGTAGGCAGAGAGCTTCTGGATCTTACAATCCTGGTTGGCCGAGGTTTTAGTGAGCTGCTGGATCTCAGCACGCTGATTGGTCATTTTCCTAGTGAGCACCTGGATCTTGGCCGCTTGGTCGATGCTGGTTGCACACAGCAGCTGAATCTTGGCCTCTTGGTTGGTGTTGGTTTCAGACAGCTGCTGAATCCTGGCATCTTTGTTGGTGTTGGTTTCAGACAGCTGCTGAATCCTGGCCTCTTGGTTGGTGTTGTTTTCAGACAGCTGCTGAATCCTGGCCTCTTGCTTGGCGATTTGTCCATTGAGCTGTTCGATCGTGCTCTTCTGAGCCACACTGGTTTCACAAAGCTCAATGTTTTTAGCCTCCAAAGAGACAATTTCTTGTTGAGCTCTTAGCAGCTCAGCCTTCAGTTGTTCTACTTGTGACTTTGCAGATTTGTTTTCTAGTTTGCCGAACACTTTCCACTTACGGGGATTTAGGCAGGACATGTTGTCTGTCTTCTGTTCTGAAGATTCTCTGGTTGTCGTACGTCGGCTGTTGTAGGCTTTGAAATGAGCAGCTGTTCACTCTTGGCTTGGCTAATTGCACTGAGAAAGATGTAGGTCAGTGATGATCACAACTGACCAAGAGGGTATTAAAAACTTATTTTGACCCTCTGCTGATGTCATCGTGATGTCATCACCAACGGCATCAGTGATGTCACAAAGCAGAATTTTGGCTTTGATGCCTGGAGCTCTGCTGATGTTTACATTCGATTTGCAGAAGTTCTCTTTGCTTTCAGTGAGAAATTCAAAAGAATTAAAACATTAACGTCATTTTAAGGGAGCAGATGAAGGGATGGTTTTCTTATAAATTATGAAATAAAACAAGATTTCATTGAATAAAATGTTGTTTTACTTGATCAAAAACATGCATATAGACAATACTTCTGTTTAAGTTGTTCAAATATGAGTCGTGATTGTAGTTACATACTGTGTCCACTAGAGGGAGATTAAACACATGATTATACAGGGAGCTGATAAAACTGTTCCTGCAGTGTCTCTAAGTAAGTTTGTGACAAAACACGACAGAATAAATACACAATATAATAAATTAACAAAAGAACAACAATCAAAATACATAGAAAAACTCAAATTAAAAGTAGAAAATCAGTCAAAAATCTGACTTTATTTAAATTCAAAAGAAAACAACAGTTGGTTGTTAGTTAGATAGATAGATAGATAGATAGATAGATAGATAGATAGATAGATAGATAGATAGATAGATAGATAGATAGATAGATAAATACTTTACTTTTTAAAAAAAATTATTTTACTTCTTAGTTGTGACTGTGGTGTGGATGTCAGTGTGCAGCTGTATAATTGAATTTCCCTTTGGGATGAATAAAGTGCAATACTAAAATAGTAAAATAGTAAAAGTGCAGTGACACTGCGCAGTATAAAAACAACAATCAGTGCACGTAATAAAAGTACTAAAAGTCTACCCCACTATTTATGTCCCTTCTCCCCTCCCCTCCCTTGTGATGCATTAAAAAGTCTGATAGCTCTGGGTAAGAAGGACCTCCGGAGTCTTTCAGTGGAGCAGTTCATTGACAGCAGCCTCTCACTGAAGCAGCTCCTCTGCCCCATCACCAGCTCGTGTAGAGGATGGCTGCTATTGTCTATGATGGAGAGCAGTTTGTGCAGTGCTCTCCTATCAGCTACGGACACCACAGATTCCTGCTCTGCCCCAATGACAGAGGAGGCCTTCTTTATCAGATTGTCAAGTCTCTGTGTGTCCCTTTGTTTGATGCTGCCCCCCCAGCACACCACCCCATAAAAGAGTGCTCTAGCCACCACTGACTGGTAGAAGATCTGCAGCATCTTTTTGCAGACATTAAATGATGACAGTCTCCTCAGGAAGTACATCCTGCTCTGCACTTTCTTGTATAAAAAGTCACAGTTAAAAGACCAGTCCAGTTTGTTATCCACCTGCAGGCCAAGATACTTATACACAGCAAAATCTGTAGTGTTAATTTTCCAGTGAAAATTATTTTGAGTTAACAAGTGTTGATTTGGGTGTTGTTTTAACACTTGCGGTGATGAAATCGCTCTGGGGGCGGTGCTAATTACGCGAGTTGAATGCAAACACCGCCGGCGGAGTTAAATACACTCCTGATGGAGTTAATAAGCCACGCCCGATTTCAAATGGCGCATTTTTCTCATTTCCCCCAGAGAAGACGGTGGTTGGTACATGTGTTTGGAAAAGGTAAGAAACAAATATATTTACTTAGACAGGCTGTTAATCCTCATATAAAGTCACGTGTTAACGTCTGGTGGAGTGTGAAACGATTTAAATGTGTCATTGAAGCAGGTTGATACTAGCAAATGTTAATGTGCTTAACATGCTATTGCTAGCTAACATGCTACTGCTAGCTAACAAGCGGTAAACTATCGTCATTTAATAGGCACATTTTTCTCCGGCACATTGTTTAAAGTAAGTATGGTATGTTTCAATGTAATTTAGATGCCCAAGGGTGGGTTAAATAATGTTTTTTTTAGAGCAAATGGTGGTCAGTTTTTCTCACAAAATGACAGGGCTACTGTCTGTGGTGGGAGAGGGGAGCGGCGGCCTAATAGTTGTCAAATACGGTGTAGGTTAAGGGTTAGTTAGCAGTTGGGTGGTTATAGGTTTTCAAGTTAAAAAAATGGATAAACTAATATCTAGAATAGTGTGTACGTGGGTGTGACGGTAAACTGGTGTCGGTTAAACGCGTGCGCCCGTCTTTGGCCGAGTGAAACGGTGGCGGGTGGATTAACGTCCGAAGCCCACCTCAAGTATTTGTAGACCAGCATTAGCTGCAAACGCTGCCACATTAGAAATACTGTGGTTTAGTGTCAGCTGTCATCAGCAGGTCACTAAACTCTGCATATAGCCTCTGGTAGGCTTCTAGGCATGGATGGTTGAGTAGTTTTGAAGCTAAATGTTATATTGAGCACAATGATTTTCATATCTGTTTTGTCATAGTGCAGGTCATTGGGGAAATCTAACTTTTTTTCAGAATTAATATTATAATAGTTTTGTTTGGAGGACATTTTGCTTTTTTTCTTGACCATTTGGCTTGACTTGAAGTTCACTTAACTTCTTGCACCTGTGAAAGCTAAACAGCTAGATTTCTTTTCTACAAGGTGCAGATTCAAGATCATCATGTTGCTGAAGGTGAAATACCAGAGTACCAGAAAGTACATCAGATTACAGTCAGGTTTCACCTTTTTGGATTTCATCAATGAAGGTGAGTAGGCATCTTAACAAAATATGTAGCTATTTTCACAACAAATTGAAGCACAAGGATTTATGTAGCATCACTATTTCAGGATTTTTTTTCTGTGTTGTGCATACTTTACTGGAATGTTAGCAATGTCATGATGTTTAATGATAATAAAGATAATGACGATAACAACAGCAATATGATAATTATTTTTAGTTGTGGCACTTAATCTATAACCTTTTGCCAGTAGAGAGCATGGCTCTTGCGGCGGGAGTTTTTGGTTTATTTTGACATTCAAAATACAGGGAGGGGAGGCACTGAAAATAAATATTGAATTAATATTATTATGCTGCAATTTCTATTACCATTCCAGAGTCAAATAAAAGTATAATAAATGAAAAGAAAGAAATTATCCTCGCCTTCTAAAAAATGTGAACTACAAAGCAATATCACCATTATAACCAAGCTCCAGCAGCCAACTTTACTACTGAATTTGTTCCTTTCGGGTTCAAGAGAGACATGCTTTGTGTACCCCTATCTGTTTTATGTTTATCTTCCTGTAGTCAAAAACAAGTTTGGGCTTCCTGATGACACTGAACTTGACGCTTTTGATGAAACCGACACAGCAGTGGAGGAAGACATCTTTCTTGAACTGATAGAGGCCAATCCGGACTTATGCCTGACAGTACGTGACAGCATTTCAGATGAAGGTAGGTTTCATTATAAAAATCTCTTGAAACTGATACACCAGTGGACAGGGTTGGGTCATATTACTTCAACAAGTTGTCAGTTACTGAATAAAAAATTACATGGCAACTTCATGATTAATAATGCTATCCATTGGAACACAGGAAAGTAATCTAATCTGAAAGCTTTTAGATTACGCCAAAATCAAATATTTAAAATGTAAAAAAAAATCACGCAGCCACAAAAAGTTGAGTTACCTCAACAACACCGCCTTGTATACTGTATTTCTTCATAATTTTACAATTGCCATTTTTTAAAGACTTAATCAAAAATGTAATCCAGCAATCCTTTACAGTCGAACTATAATCTAAATAATCAGGCCAGATTAGATTTGAAAAAGTGCGTAGTTACTTATTTTTTGTAATCTGTTTATCTAAGCCTGATTACTTGTAATCTATTATTACCCAACCCTGACAGTGGTGGAAGACGTCATTCTTGAACTGGTAGATGATGAGGTCAGTCCTGACAGCATTTCAGAGCAAGGTATGTTTCATTGTAAAATCTATTGTAATCAATGCTCAGATTTTATCTGCTTCACAAATATCGTCGAGGTGAGACCCCTTTATGTCCCGGACTGTCTGACTACTGTCACAAAGTAGGTGAACAAAAATAACATTTAAGCAAAAGACAGGCATCGAATTGCAAGAACATTGTGAAAATGTGGGTTTGGTTGTGATTTTCCCATGCTTGTTACTAGGGCTAGGTGGTATATTGAGTATATTTGTCATGACTGAGTATGAATTAATGTGCAATATAGCAGATGACCATATGGTCATATTTGAGTTTTCACTGTTTCCACTGGTTGCTGCTGAGGGCCAGATTCTTAACCACAGACAGCTATGAAGTGTAGAGATAAGTTAAGATTGCAGTATCATGGTTATTGAACAGCTGTGTGTTGTTTTCTGCCACAGAAAAGACATAAAAAGTTCCTGTTTGTGTAACTTTAGTGTTGTCTTGTACACTTCACAGCAGGGCTGGTCTGTGAAAAGCTAACTTAGTTAGTTAGCTAGCAGCTACGAGTAATGGTGATTTTTTTTGCTCTGGTGAGAAAAAAACATTAAAAAAACACAATCGATCATCTGATCATGTTTGCTGTTCTGCCAGCAATTTCTAACTCTGAAACGTATCTGGAAGACCTCTGGTTTTAGGCTTTTATAACTTCACTTTCACAACAAACACTTCTAGACCTCCGTCACACAGGTTACCCACAAGCCCACCTGCCTTAAATGGGAAGGCTCGGTCAGTAACACAGGTGCAGTGGTGTGTAATTCAGTTCCATTCCTTGACAAATGTTCTAATAGCCCCTAATAATGCTTTTCTAGTTTTGTTTGAAATCATCACTATCACAAATCAGTTCAACTAGTGTCTGTGCTAAATAGCACATTTCTACGAGGTCACACTTGTATTTTTTCTTGTTTTTTTAAAAGATTTTTCTCCTCTACATCATTCAACATCATCCTCCCTCACGGATACCCTCACATCACTTTCTTCAAGTGACAATGACTTCTTCAGTCAAAGAGAACGGGGCATTCCCACAGGCAGAAATACATCCAGCTCTGAAGTCATGAACAGGTCTACCACAGAGGTTTCTGAGTCAGAGGCTGCAAAAGAGGTACTTGAGAGCAGCAGATGTCATTTACAATTTTAACTAAACATCATCACTAATGTGTCAAACTAAATTTATGTGTTACTCACATACATTGAACGATCATTTCTCTTCTGCGAGGCTAGTAGTGTAGTTGGTTGATGGGTAGTAGTTGAAACTAGGGCTGAACAACTAATCAAAATTGCAATGTGGCCTACTGCAATTTTTAAATAGTATGCGCAACATTTGTTAAAGTAGAAATGTGTGTCAAAATATAATTTTAAATTGAATATGGTTATACTGTAAAGGTGTTTTCGGCCTGTACATCATGTTCTACAGACTCAATAAAACATTGTTATTTGGTGCAGATCCCCACAAAAATTATAATCATGTTTGCTTTTAAATTGAAATCAAAATGATGTAAAAAATTATTATGACAAATCATATCGCAATTGCAACATCAGTCAAAACAATCTCAATTTGATATATTTTTTGAAATCATTCAGCCCTAGTTGAATCCAGACTATATTGTGTTGGCTTTTAGCCTGACCAATTGTCAAAGAAATGTGTTATGCGCTTGCTGCTTTACCCGATGTCTTTTTTTTGCAGAACTGCTGTGTTTTTTGTGACTTTCCTTTGATGCAGTGAATAACTTTTATCCTTGATCTGAAGAGATAATTTATGGTATATTGTTCAAATATTTTATCCTGGAAGACTGAATTGTAAACTGAGAACTTTTTTGGTCTTATGTGAGTAGATGGTAAAAAATGCCTTGCTCAGGAAACCTGGAGGTGACGACGTCATTGAAGAGTACAAGTCACAAAATTCACTGAACCACCGTACCCGGAGACAGCTTGTCAACATATTGGGTAGCCATATGACTGAGAATCATGGGTAAGCGTCTGAAAGGCTTTATATTAAGAAAGAATGTAATGAATTTTCAAAATGCATGACATTGAATTACCGTATTTTCACGACCATAAGGCGCACATAAAAGTCTTAGATTTTCTTCAAAATGTGAGGTGCGCTCTATAGTGCAGTGCGCCCTGTGTGTTGTTGTAAGGCGGACGTATTAGAGAACACCATGAGAACGTTAAAGGGTGAAGTGGGCGTGGATTGTATATAAAAGAACGGGTATGTGCGTTATGCAGAACATTGTTGTTTTAACAACCCCTAAAAATGGCGAAGAGACACGCATATGAAGCTCAGCTTAAACTGAAGGCCATCAGCTACGCGGAGGAACATGGGAATCGTGCAGCCGCAAGAGAATTTAAGATTAATGAATCTATGGTTCGCAAGTGGAGGAAGCTGAAAAACGAGCTCCGACAGGTCAAGAAGACGCAGCTGAGTTTCCGCGGACATAAGGCGAGGTGGCCCGAGTTGGAGGAAAGACTGGAGCAGTGGATCATCGAGCAAAGAACGAGTGGGAGAAGCGTTTCGACGGTCACCATTCGACTAAAAGCAGTATCGCTGGCAGAAGAAATGAAAATCGAACATTTCCAAGGAGGTCCGTCTTGGTGCTTTCGTTTCATGAAACGGTGCCATTTTTCCATCCGGACCAGGACTACGGTAGCGGAGGATGAGGACTTCGAGGGGTTTGACTGATGACATTACCGGTAAAACATTGATGATTGATGTTAGTACTTTGTAATTAATACTTAAATAAAGCACAACCAAACTCAGTTTTGCTCCCACTCTATTTTTAAATACACACTTGTATGCTTGTGTGTGTGTTGTTGATGTAAGGCGGACGTAGGAGAGGACACCATGAGAACGTTAACGGGAGAAGTGTGGGCGTGGATTGTATATAAAACCCGCGCCCTATAACACGGTGCGCCTTATGTGTGTGTTAAATACAGTAATGGCACACAAAACTGAGACTGCGCCTTTTAGTACGGTGCGCTCTATGGTCGTGAAAATACGGTAACATAGCTGGGACCCTACAGTCATTAGTGGGGCACTTGAATTGTCTGTTTTTGTATTTTAAGAGTATGGTCTTGACCTGTTCTATATGAGAAGTATTATAAGATAACTTCTGTTGGGTTTTGGTACTCTATAAATAAAACTGACTTGAAATTAATTCTTGTCTTTTTTCTAAAGGAGGATGCCTTCCCGTAAGCACAAGGAGAAGTATGCCCTGGGAATTATTGCACTCTTTCCTTCGCTGAAGGATCCTTTTTCTCCAAAGGGCTATGTAAGTTTTTAAAAAAGGATTACTTCCTGAAAACGCCAATTTTACAAACTAGGGTTTTGGGATTTTAGTTAACATGATTGATGGACCATAGTTACATACTTAAACAGTGGTGAAATTTCAACATTATTATATTTAGTCCAAGTTCTTGATACTGACCTAAAATGCCACACCTTAGTACCACTAAATAGTTGAAACTGTGGAGTGTGCTAAAAAGTTCACCTTGGCCACAAAGATGCAAAATACAATCATATCAGTGAAAATGTTCCTAGTGACAATCAGAATGAATTGGGTTAATAGGATATTACACATGAATTAGAGAAAAGCAAACCTGTTACTTAGTAACTGTCCTTTATTTTCACAGTGTCTGTGTGTTTTTCAACTGCACTTTCTGTAAGATCAATGAGTCATAGACCTTTGCAATGATTTTTTAAATAACTTATAACAGGAGCATTTCTATGATGGGGAAAAAGGCACTGGATATTTAGCGTGGCGCCTCAAGACCATGTCCAGGAAAACAGAAAAACGGCCAGCCAAGGCAGCCACAGTGGCTCAAGTACCAGGACCAAAGCGCCGGAAATTAGCAGCCACATTGCCTGAGCAGCTTGATGGAGATGCCTGCAGGGAAGCTATTTCATTTCTTGTTCACTCTCCTGATGAAGCAAGTGTGTTTCAGAAGATGAAGATGACCTTGCAACATCGCCAGGACCTGGTGCATGATCCACAGAGAACCACAGATGTCTTTAAAACATTCCCACGTTTTTTAGATGTCAAAGGACTGGTGAGTTGTACTTTTTTTAAAACTCCATTGTTTAGTTTGGTTGGATGCAAGCAGTGAACAGTACACTGACCATTGACTTGATGTATTTGCATGTATGTATGATCAACAGCTGAATCAAGACTTCCTGCTGCTGTTTGGAGCTGAAACAGCCTCCAAGATGCTTGAGAAGTGGGACACAGCATTCAGGCCCAAAGTTATCAAAGAGGCTAAACACTTGACTCAGTCAACTGAGCTGTGCCGACTTCTGAAAGCTGCTGAGAAACTCGCAGATGACGATGACACCAGTAAGCTACATGACATTCTTGGTTTATATTCCAGACAGCTATTGCTATTTACTTTGTGCATTCTACCTAGATACTAATGATGTTTTATACCCCATTTTCCTCCTGATAGACTGGGACAGTGACATGGCTTCTCTGCTGCTCCTTCTCCATCTCTTGCCACCCACAGCAGGACGGAAGAGGGCCAAGATAAGTTCCAGTAATGCAGTGGACAAAATGGTTCACTTTCACAAGGTACGTCTCATCTGTTAAAATCCAACAAGCCAGTTTTTCAGATATATTAATTCAATTACAATCAACTTGCAAAGGCATGTTCTCCCCCCAGAGATGTATGTTTGCAAAAAGAGAGAGGACTAGTTTGAATGTCTTCAAGTTGTCTACTTTAAAACAATTTCTCAACAGCAAGTACTTCTTGGGGACAAATTGACACAGCTTGCCATGGCCTGTTTAGCAACTCAGCTTTTCTGGTGTCTGACAGACCCAAGTATGCAGTGACCAGCTGAAAACTTGCTAGTTTAAGATATTAATGTTATTACTGTCAATATTCTGTTTGTAGTCATGCTGCAGCATCGATGAACACCTGCAAGGAAGAGAGGGTAAACAACCATATATCCTTGCTGCTGACCGAACCCAGAACAGGATTGACACTTTCTACATCGTCGTGGACAAACAGTTCATCCCCTGCCAAGCTGCCAACTCGTTGGGTGCTTTTGATGAACTATTTAAATCCCACTACGTGTTCAACCTGTCTTATGATGAGTCTCTGGTCCAGCTCTACACTTTCGTGCAGACAACAATCTATAACATTGATGTTACCACGACAGAAGAGTCTCCAAGAGTTCGTGAGTTACGTGCAAAACTCATCAACTAAAACACTGAAAAAATGTTTAAGTGTTTCATTTGTCAAGCTGTGCATGTTCTCTGCCAGTCCTTGATAACTCATCTAAGAATTGATCACAGTTTCTATCCTAGCACCAGGTTTAAGTTGATTTGTTCACAAGACCGCTGTAGGCGTCAGTTTTCAACATACGCAGGTTTCAAAAAGCATCTAATTAGTGCTCATGAAAATGGTTCTTGTCAAAGTGGTGGTGCAGCAAACTCAGAGTCATTTCAAGCTAATTTTCACAGTCTCCAAGTTGCTGAAACAAGTGTTATGCAGAGCCCAGAGGCTGAGTGTTTAGAGGACAATGGATCAGGTCAAAGAAGCAAAGTAAATACAAAAAATATTTGCACTTCAATTATTGCTAAACTCCAAGGAAGTGGTATGGCAAGTAGTGCTGTTTCAGCAATTGTTGGTGATTTAGAAGAACTTGCTACTGGACTGCACTTCCAAGTTAAGCATGAAATATTGTCTGCTGTGCCTAAAAATGATCCTGTAAGAGCTACATTGGAAAAAAGTCTTGAGAATTTTGAAAACCCATTTGTTAGCTTTAATACTGAAACTAAAAGAATGAAATATTTCAGCCAAAAATGGGGGGTTGTGGAGCCAGTAGAAAAAATGTTAGGAGTTCGATTTGACACGAGGCGAAATAAACAAACAGGTACTTATGATCAAGTCCCAGTGAACGACACTTTTGTTTACATTCCAATTTTGGAAACAATAAAATTCATGTGTCGCAATTCTGATATTTGTAAACTGCTTGGAAATCCTTGTATATCAAGAGCTGACAGATACGAAGACTTTTGCGATGGAACTTATTCTAAGACACATCCATTGTTCTCTAAACAACAGACTTCTTTACAAATTCAGTTGTACTATGATGACTTTGAAACTGCTAACCCACTAGGTTCAAAACGCAGTGTTCACAAAATAGGTGCTCTCTATTTTGTCCTCAGAAATCTGCCACCAAAGTTCAACTCTGCTGTGATGAATATTCATTTGGTTTCACTGTTTCACACTGAAGATGTGAAAAAATATGGCTTTGATCCTATTCTACAGCCACTGATTAATGACATCAAAACACTTGAGAGTCATGGTCTTGATTTGCCGTTCTCCCCTGAAAAAGTCCGTGGCACTATATGTCAGATAACTGGGGACAACTTGGGGATGCACACAATTCTGGGTTTTACAGAGTCTTTTAATGGACGTTATTTCTGTCGTTTGTGTTTGATTGAAAAAGATGATGCCCAGAATGTTTACAGTGAGGATGACCCCAAGATAATCTTGCGTGGAAAAGAGCTTTTTGAAATGCACTGCAATGAGTTGCAGTCAGACCCACAGAAGTTATCCGTGTTTGGTTTAAAGAAGAATTCAACGCTTAACAGCCTACAGTTCTTTCATGTTTGTCACAATTTCTCTTTGGACATTATGCATGACATTCTTGAAGGGGTGGCTCAGTATGAGCTAAAGTTACTGTTCGAGTATCTGTCAGAAAATGTTTTGCCGAAACCTGATCTGTTGTCTAGAATTTATGCCTTTGACTATGGGTACATAGAGCGCAAAAATCGTCCTACAAGGATTAACTTGGACAGTAGTGGCAATAATATAGGACTCAATTCCATTCAGACTCTTTGTCTTGTAAGAAACATTCCTTTGCTTTTTGGCGACATTGTGCCAGAAGGAAATCAAAACTGGACTTTGCTGCTGCTTTTACTGCAGATAATTAACATCATATTTTCTCCATCTGTTACACTAGGCATGACTGTACATTTGAAGCATTTAATAATGGAACATCATGAGTTGTTCAAACAGCTGTATCCAAATAGAAACCTGATCCCAAAACATCACTTTATGATTCACTATCCGGCTTGTATAAGAAAAATTGGACCTCTAATACATATGTGGAGCATGAGATTCGAGGCAAAACACAGGGTTTTCAAAAACACTCTTAAAAACTTCAAGAACATCACTAAATTTCTTGCAAAAAAACATCAGATGTCCATAGCATATCATTGGGAGACATCTTCAAACCATATCGAGTATGGACCCTTGAAATCATTTAATGTGGACAATGAGGACAATAGTGGCATGTTTGCCCAAGCCCTGCATGTTGAGTCTGTACCACAAGACATCTACTCTACTAACTGGGTAACTATCAGTGGCACAGAGTATAGGACAGGACTAATCATTTGCAGTGAGATTGAACATGAAATGCCTGTGTTTTGCAGAATAAAAAAGATACTCGTTGTCAACAGTGTTATCCACTTCCTGGTGAACAAGGTTGTGGTTGATCATTTCAGAGAGCATTTTCATGCTTACCAAGTATTTGAAAGTGATGAGAAAGATGTTATCAAAGCAGACAGTCTTGAAATATATAAGCCTTTTGACTTCCAAAGTGCTTATGGTGGAGATGAGAGCCTCTATATTGTGCCATTATTTTCTTTGTAAATGTGCACATTGAGTTAAGTTGTGCCTCTATGGTGCTGGGAAGTTGTTTTTTTCATTCTGAATTAAAAAAAATTAAATGATACATTTGTTTTAATGATTAATTATACTTGATCACTGTTAAGACTTGTGGGTCAACACTTTTAAACTTCTGTAAGCACATATGATAAAGAGATTTAGAGCAATATAGTGTTCATAACTGTTTTTCTGTAGCCTGTCAGGTGACTAGAAGCATTTTCAGATTTGGTGAAAACATGTATACTTTTATTGGGGTGATAAGCACTTAAAAAATACACTTTCATGTGTCATAAGACAACACAATGAATGTTAAAAATTAACACTCCTAGTGAAAGAAAATAACACAATTTAGTGTTAAAAGTACACTTTCATGTGTCATTAAACAACACTGACAGTGTTAAATATTTAACACTATTAAAGAGTTAAAATATTAACACTTTCCAAAGTGTAACTTTAACTCAAAATCCGTGAGAATTATATAAACTCAGAAAAAGTGTTGATTTTAACACTATGTGAGTTAAATTAACACTCACGATTTTGCTGTGTACTACTGCAGTAGAATCAACAAGTAAAATTTTAATCCACCTCCTGAAATAATCTCCAAATCCAAAACGTTAAAGCACCTCGAGAAGGTAAGGCCATTCAACTCGGTCGAATGCCTTCTCTGCGTCAAGGGATAGGATTGCAGTATCGGGAGAATCATCGCAAGCATGAACCAAATTGAGAACTCTCCTTATATTATGGAACCCTTGGCGATTTGGCACAAATCCATTTTGGTCATCATGTATAATGGCTGGGAGAACCTTCTCCAGTCTCATAGCTAGTACTTTAGCTATAATCTTTGCATCTGTGTTCATCGGTGATATAGGTCTGTAAGAACCACGTTCAGTTGCTACTTTACCTGGTTTTAAGATTAGAGCGATCATAGCATTACGTAATGAGGCAGGGAGACCATAAATCTTATGAAATCAGAATTTTGCAACCATTTGGGATGCAAGCGCCAGTTAGTAGAGTGTTTGTTTGCTTGGGTATCTTTATAAAATAGGGAGACTGGAGCGTGATCTGACACGACAACACTATCATACTTACAATTGTTTATGTTGGGTAGCAGAGAGGATGAAATTAGAAAATAATCTATTCTGGAGTGAGTTTTAAATGATGCTGCGTAGCAAGAGTACTCCCTTTTGTTGGGGTTTTGCATCCTCCATGGGTCACAGAGATTCAGGTCTATTAAATATTGTTGAATTTTCTTCCTTGTTTTAGAATGTGAAGTATCTATTTCTGATGGGTGATCAAGCTTCGGGTCCAGAGTAGAATTTAAGTCGCCCGCTAATATTATTTTACCAGGGAGATTGGCTATCAGCAACTTCTCAAAAAATTATGGATTGTCATCATTGGGGCCATAAACATTAACTAAATTAATTTTTTCACTCAATAGAGTTCCTTGCACCACTAAGAATCTACCAGCTTTATCATGAATAGTATTATTGACTTGGAAAGGGACCGAATTGTGAATCAACACCATAACCCCTCTAGAGCAGGAGGGAAAACATGATGCCAGCACTTTGCCTGGCCATCTTCTTCGTACCTTTATCACATCGTCTCTGAGTAAATGTGTCTCTTGAATAAAAGATATCGATGAATTGAGCTGCTTAAGTCTAGTAATAACCTGCTTAAGCTTCACCAGTTTTACCATGCCTCTAACATTCCAGGAAGTGAATTTAAAACTGTTATTTGACGTCATCCAAATTCAATAATATATCTGATTTTGTAATATTTTGGGAATGTACCAGCACAGAGCTACATTTTGTGAGGAGTACACAGTAACAAACATAAAACTTAAATTCTGCCATTGAAAAATCACCTTAATCATGAACCTGAATACGACAAAACTTTGTCCCCCCCTCCCCTCCCCCTGAACTCTGCGTGCAGTCCACCGCAAGTACTGATCCAATGTAAACAAGGGAGCAGTTAAACCAAACCAAGCATTCATTGTGTTATAACTTTCAGAAGAAAAAGAGAACAATACGATCGTACTAGTGTCTCCTGGCGAAGGAGCGAAAGAGAACATTCCCCATGAACAGCTGTAACTACTCTGGTCTGAGGTTAAGAAGGCCACGCATCATACAGATGTCTTTCAACGTTTATTACTCTTCAGTCTGCCGACACCGTGAAAACTATAAAAATAAAAAACACACAAATCATCTTAACAAACAATACAAACAAATATGAAACAAATAAAACTTAAAAGTCACAATTACCGTGTGCGCCTCTCAGACACCACACAGAATAGTTAAGAATTTCGGTCATATCGTTCCTCTCTCTCTCTGCTGGCGTAGTCCTCTGCAGCCATATTGGATGACCCATAATTCTCCAGGGCAAGACCTTTCGCCTGGCTGTGGTCATGTGACCCATTTCATACCGTCATACAAACATTGCCAACAGCACTACATTTTAAACAAACATCAATTTCAAAATTATCGCTCTGAACATTTCAGCCATTGTGATTTTAACTAATTTCAATAACCACATGAACTCAAATATTTATGACAAAAAATAACAAACGTGAAACAAGAAATCTCAGAAATAACTGTCACATGGACAGTTACAACAGCCATTTATGAAACTTATAAGTTGTTAAACTGAATATAAGTCCAACACTTTTGGTGAACACAGAGTGATAGACAGTTTAGGTCAAAAACACACATTTCAAAGGATGAAATCATCATCTCTTCATCTGTCTGTCTATTGGTTTCCAGAAATATAGATATCAAACCCTACCTGCTGCAGGTGAATAAACAAGGATTCAACAGTCTACCTCAGTTGTTCTGTGTGTCCCCTTTGTTCTGTAGTCCGTGAATAAATTTCTCGGCCGCCGCAGGACTATCAAACTCCTGTGTTTGTCCATCAGACGACACTCGGAGCCTGGCGGGGTAAACCATCCCATAGCGAACATTCAACGATCTCAGCTGCTGTTTCACCACGTCAAAACGCCTCCTTCGTCGGTGGAGCTCGGTCGATAGATCCGGGAAAAACACTACCTCTTGATCGCCGCACATAACTTTGCCTTTAGATCGGGCAGCTCTCATCACACGGAGTTTATCTTGGAAGTTTAAAAACTTCACAATGAGGACTCTTGGTCTCGTGGGTCGATTGGGCTGTGTCTGAGCGGGTAATCTATGCGCTCTTTCGATGAGAAGCGGTGTCGGGAATGTTGCAGGTCCCAATGCTTCGGGTAGCCACCTCTCCAAAAAAGCAACTGCATTCCTTCCCTCCATCTTCTCCGGCACATTAACTAATCGTAGGTTGGATTGTCGAGAACGGTTTTCAAGTTCGTCTAGTTTGTTCGAGAGGAGAGTCACTTGTTTAGCTAGCGCATCAGACTTCTCTTTCTCTGAATTGACTGTGTCCTCTATGTTACTAATGCGCACCTCTGCTTTGTCCATGCGCACCGAGAAGTCTTGCACATCCCTCTTAACATCACGAATGGCTTTCAGTACCATAACAATCTTCGTGGCGAAGTCATTTCTCATCACATCAAGTTTCTGAATAACATCCATGTTTGAAGTCGTTCCGGCATCTACGTCCTCTGCTCGAGACGTGTGGTTAGCATCGTCTGTTGAACTAGCTAGGCTGTTAGCATCTGAGCCGCCGCCGCCGCCGCCTTCTTCAATTGAGGAAAAGTTTGATTTGTTCTTGTTCTTTCTCGACGGCATATCACTGAGGTGTGTTAATAAACCACCCGGCACAGCTGGTGTCGCTGTTCGTGAGGTTATAGGATTATTTACAGGAATAAACTCCAAAATCGCCAGGAGCTCACCAAAAACCGTGTGCTCAGTTCAGCGCCATAGACACGCCCCCTTGGAGTAAATTTTTAAGCAGAATTTATCTTGATAAATTGACCACAGATTTGATGTTTATACAACCACTTTATTGCCTCAAATAATCTTAAAACTACATTTTGTGTCACAGTCAAGGTAGTACTGTTGACAAGTGCGTATATCGAGAAACAGCCACAACCACTTGCGTTAAATGGCTGCTTCTTCGTTTGATTTAATTAGCGGTTAGCAAACCAACTTCACATGCGTTACCACCACCTACCAGACTGGACGCTTTAAATGTACTTTTCTGTTTTTTACCCATTACTTCCTGTCCTGACAGTGGAGGTGTTCTCACAGTGGAGGTCTGCAGCCAGGTACTCTTGAAATCCTTTGGTTCCTGCAGAGAATAAACCAGAGGATTGATGCAGTGAAGAACTGAGAATCAGACTGTAGTGATGCTCATTCTATGGAGACACATGTTGACTGTAGACTCACCTGTAAACCTGCAGTGAAGAGGTTCAGACAGAGGACAGGTGTGATGTTACAGATGAATCTAAAGATGGAGTCATCAGGACCAAACAGCAGCTGATGGTGTGAAATAAAACTGATGGTCTTTATTATAGCAGATTCAACCACAATCAGACCAAAGTGCAGGACGAAAGGAGATGAAGCAGTAAAACTCCTCCTCCATGTTCAACTGGTTCAAAAGCTGAAGGAGGAAACAGACCTGACAAGCAGCAGCAGGAAGAGGTTTTTCAGAGCGACAGCAGAGCTGCCTCCAGAATGACGTCTGTGTTTGTGTCTGAACAGGATCCAAGTGTTGCTCCTCAACGACTGACTCAGGTTCTGGTGAGTTCAGCTGATGAGATGTCTGATAGTT
The DNA here is from genome assembly GCA_024666655.1 of Dascyllus trimaculatus. NCBI lineage: Eukaryota > Metazoa > Chordata > Actinopteri > Pomacentridae > Dascyllus > Dascyllus trimaculatus. Next base: position 6,980,875 of record CM045453.1, read on the forward strand.
TGTTAGTGGATTCAGTCCAAAGAGGCAGAAACCAGCAAACACCTCGTTTCCTCTGTTCTGACTCCGACACCAGAACAAACCTGACTGGGTGTGGTTTGACTTCTTTTCTATTTTCTTTCCACTTTAAAGCAAAACAATTAAATCACATGGTGTATTTTTGTGGTTTCCACCAAACCAAACTCAGTCGAACGTCTGATTTTGGACCATCTGGTATCAGCAGTAGAGCGGTGGACAGACAGGCAGCAGACATGAAACGTAGAAATGTTCAAATCAAAGCTAAAAGGACAGAACGAGCCTTAACGACATCCTGCTGTTGTGGGATTTTGCAATGGAGCAAATGTTCAAACTAGGAAAATAGGATGTGTAAATGAGTCCTAAATAGGAGGCCTGAACTTGGAGCAAAACGCTAAACAAAAGATAAAAGTGTTATCCAATGAGAGTCGATGCAACACGAGGCCAGAAGCAGGAAGCTCTCTGCCTCTGCACACAGCTATGAGTTGAAGTGGAGCTCATGATGGCAGACAAGGGCAGGAAGCCAGGAAATAGCAGGTAGTCAGCAGAACAAAGGAGGGAGTGACTTTAAGAAAGGAGGTGGTTAAACTTTGGACAGGATGAGATCACAGCCACATATGAATGAAGTCAAACAAGATGATGGCTGAGACGTGGTGGTTGGTTTGAAGAAGGACGGGTTGAGGCTTCACAGACAAAGGAGGAGAGTTTAGAAGAAGGTTGCAGAAGTACAGAAGACGGTGTGACGCTGTGTTCAGGGACAGTCTGGACATTTAGCTCATGTTTGTTGTTCCAGCCTCTGGACTGAAGAGACATTATTCACATAAGACTCTGAAGACTGGTTGGAGACTCCTTCTGGAAAGTTTCTACATCCACAATCACAGTCATTGATCAGCTCTGGGTTTTCTTCTCCAGACTCACCTCAGCTGTTGTGTTCCAGAGGCTGCTGATGACAACATGAAGCATTGTTTCTAAAGGATGGAGATGTGCTTAATGTGAACATGAGGAAGAATGACAGCAACGTGTGAACATTAAAGGTCACATCAGACTTTACTGTTCCTGTGGAGAAACTCTCCTGTTCCAGCTCTGCTCTGTTTCCTCCACAGATGAAGGTAGAACATCTGTGGAGCTGATGTGGACGTGAAGTGAGCAGCATCAAGGTAACATGGTTGACTGTGGATGGTTGGAGCAGCTGCCACTGCAGCCTCTGACTGGATATAGAGGACTTGGACAAAGAGGAACATGTCAGATGTTGAAGAGCTTTTAGTGGTTTAGACTGAGTGTTGAGGTGAAGCAGCTGTCCCACAGCTGGACAGGTTTCCTCCAATCCCAGCTGTGTGTGTTTGTCATGTGACTGAGAGGAAGGAGGAGGACTAATGTGTGACTCTCCCAGCAGGTTGTTGTGTTTGTCTGCTATGCATCAGTGTGAGGACAGAGAGGAGGGAGTCCCTCCCTCTAAAAGGTCTCGGCGTGGACCTGGACCTTGACCTGGACCTGAGCCTGGACCTGGACCTGGACCTGGACCTGGATCCAGCTGTGTGTCCATGAAGAGTGACTGGTCAAAGCCTCTTTCTATTGATTTCAGACGGTCTTCAGATGGAAGGTGAGACAGTCAAACTGACAGAAAGACGTTTCAGACTCAAAGCTGGTTTTTGTGTTTATTAACAGCTTGAAGATTTTTTCCATCAGTTTTTATTTGTTCTGGTTTTGTTTCAGGATCCAGCAGCAGAGACCAGACTGTCCTGAACCCAGCTGTCTGTCCATCAAAAGCGACTGGTCGAAGGATTTCTGGATTGACTTTAAAGGCGTCCGTCCGTCTGCTGATCAGATGTAAGCTGTAACTGACAGAAAGAGTCAGTGACTGTAGAAAAGAACTGGTTTGTACGACGTGTTGTCCGACCTGCTCTGAAAGCCAAAGTGTTTGTGTCTGTTGTGAACGTCCACGTCACAGCGAGGGGGAGACATGATGAGGTTTAACTGTGGAGATGACTTGTTCCATGTTCAGAGTCTCCTGAAGACGTTGATGGTGTCGTAGCTGCTGTTTGTCTCTGTGTGGACAGACATACTGACATCTAAGTGTTGATGTTGATCCACAGAGTGGAGCAGCAGAGCTCAGAGGTTCCCACAGCTCCGTCTGTTCAGCAGCATCACCTGGACTCCATATTCATGGTGCGTACATGAACAGCAAGGTCTGGTCCATGTGTTGTGTTCAGGCGTCTCCATGCTGCTCTTTGTAGACCAGTGGACTGTCAGTGTGTCCAACATGGATGTGATGTTTGGCTCCATGGTTTCACTCTGATGGCTCATTGTCACATTTGTGTGTTCCAGCTGCTGGAGGACAAGATGGTGACTTTTGTGAAGAAGGAGCTGAAGAAGATGCAGAAGGTTGTGAGTCCAGATTACCCAGAATGCTCAGGGAGTCAGAGGGAGGATGAGGAGGAGCTGGAGGGTGAGGATGAAGAGCAGAAGAGCAGCAGAGAGATGTTCCAGCAGATCACAGTGTTGTTCCTGAGGAGGATGAAGCAGGAGAAGCTGGCTGACAGTAAGAGGATTTGTGTAGAGACTGAAGCTGCTGATCAACAGAACATTTACTAAAGTCTCCAGATAGATTCAGACTCATTCTTTAGGGGAATGAACTGCTGGAATATTTACTGTCATTTATTCACTCATCTCATTTGTTGTGTCTCATTCAGAACTTGCTGCTCCAGTTTGTGGACGTAAACTTAAAGGTGGCCTGAAGAAGAAGTTCCAGAGTGTGTTTGAGGGCATCGCTAAAGCAGGACAGCCGACCCTCCTGAATGACATCTACACAGAGTTGTACATCACAGAGGGAGGGACTGCAGAGGTCAATGAAGAACATGAGGTCAGACAGATTGAAGCAGCTTCCAGGAAAGCAGACAGAGCAGAAACAAGCATCAGACCAGAAGACATCTTTAAAGGCTCACCTGGAAGAGATGGACCAATCAGAAGAGTGATGACAAAGGGAGTGGCTGGCATCGGGAAGACAGTGTTAACACAGAAGTTCACTCTGGACTGGGCTGAAGACAAAACCAACCAGGACATCCACTTCATGTTCCCATTGACCTTCAGAGAGCTGAATGTGCTGAAAGAGAGAAAGTTCAGCTTGGTGGAACTTGTTCATCACTTCTTCAGAGAAACCAAAGAAGCAGGAATCTGCAGCTTTGAATTCTTCCAGGTTGTGTTCATCTTTGATGGTCTGGATGAGTGTCGCCTTCCTCTGGACTTCCACAACAATGAGGTCCTGACTGATGTGACAGAGTCCACCTCAGTGGATGTGCTGCTGACAAACCTGATCAGGGGTAAACTGCTTCCCTCTGCTCGCCTCTGGATAACCACACGACCTGCAGCAGCCAATCAGATCCCTCCTGACTGTGTGGACATGGTGACAGAGGTCAGAGGGTTCAACGACCCACAGAAGGAGGAGTACTTCAGGAAGAGATCCAGAGATGAGCAGCAGGCCAGCAGCATCATCTCCCACGTGAAGACATCACGAAGCCTCCACATCATGTGCCACATCCCAGTGTTCTGCTGGATCACTGCTACAGTTGTGGAGAACATGCTGGGAAGCAGAGAGGGAGGAGAGCTGCCCAGCACCCTGACTGAGATGTACATCCACTACCTGGTGGTTCAGGCCAAAGTCAAGAAGGTCAAGTATGATGGAGGAGCTGAGACAGATCCACACTGGAGTCCAGACAGCAGGAGGATGATTGAGTCTCTGGGACAACTGGCTTTTGAGCAGCTGCAGAAAGGAAACCTGATCTTCTATGAGTCTGACCTGACAGAGTGTGGCATCGATATGAGAGCAGCCTCAGTGTACTCAGGAGTGTTCACACAGATCTTTAAAGAGGAGAGAGGGCTGTACCAGGACAAGGTGTTCTGCTTCGTCCATCTGAGCGTTCAGGAGTTTCTGGCTGCAGTCTACATGTTCCACTGTTCCACCAACAGGAAGGAGAAGGTTCTGGAGGACTTCCTGGTAAAAGACTGGAGAGACGAGAACAGAGACACTCTGGATGTGTTCTTGAACAGAGTCATGGAGAAATCCCTCATAAGTAAAAATGGTCACCTGGACCTGTTTGTTCGCTTCCTTCATGGCCTCTGTCTGGAGTCCAACCAGAGACTCTTAGGAGGCCTGCTGGGTCGGACAGAGAACCGTCCAGGAATGATCCAGAGAGTCATCAAGAACCTGAAGGAGATGAACAGTTCTAAAATGTCTCCAGACAGAAGCATCAACATCTTCCACTGTCTGATGGAGATGAAGGATCTCTCAGTCCATCAGGAGATCCAAGAGTTCCTGCAGTCAGAGAACAGATCACAGAAGTTCCTCTCTGAGATCCACTGCTCAGCTCTGGCCTACATGCTGCAGATGTCAGAGGAGGTTCTGGATGAGTTGGACCTGAATAAATACAACACATCATGGGAGGGACAACGGAGACTGATTCCAGCTGTGAGGAACTGCAGAAAGGCTGGGTGAGTCCAGATGTGATGAACATGATCAGTCAGTAGATCAGTGGTTCAGTTCTTCAGATGTTCTCACCAGAACATCTCATTATTCTCAGAGCTCCACTGGTTTATTTCAAACATCTCATGTCAGCTGAGTTCAGTCTCAGATGTTCTTGAGCTGCTTCAAACGCTGTGAACATGTAGATGTTTCATTTCCTGTGTTTAAAGCTGTTAAATGAATGAACACAGTTCTTCTGTTTCATTCTCATCATTGTTCCATCTGACAGATGTTTCTTCTGCTTCTTCCTCTGGCTGATGGAGGAAACATGCAGATCTGCTGAGACACATGAAGAACTGTAGAGGTTCTGATGTGGAAGCATTTGACCGTTTTCAGTGAAGCAGTAAAGTTCTGATCACATGAGGAGGTTCTGAAATCAGTCTTGTAATCAGACAAACAGCTTTAACCAGATGATTTCACTGTTTAGAGTTTAAAATCAGATCAACATGTCTGAAGTCTGGGAGAACTGCTTTCATGGATTATTGCTCAGTCCCTCCAGGAATTCGCGATGTTGCGATCGCAACAATTAACGCAAATTCAACCAATCTCTGCGAATTCTGCGCGACCTTGCAATTTTGTCCAATCACCGCGACTTTTCAGCAATTTTGGCCAGCCTCCTGTGAGTTCCACCAATCATAGCCAGGTACCCCTGACTGTAGCATGCAGTTCGGGGCGGGAGGTCAACATTGCTCAAAGTCGTCATGCTATTGGCTGAATCTAACATTTGACTCCACTGGGGACAGTAAAAACAAGCTCCGTCTTACGCTCTTAGCATAGTCGCAAACCTGTATTTGGTTCCACTCTGAATTGCATTAGATACGCACGCAGGGTGAGGGTTAGTCAGATTGTCACCAAACTGTTGCAATGAAGTAAAGTTGAACGCTGAGCTCCCGCCCCGAACTGCACACTGCAGTCAGGGGCTTCTCATCATAGCAGTCCCAAGCGCAAACGTAATGCACATACGTCACCGAATCGACAGTAATGTCTCTCACTTACCAACAAAAATTACTGCTAAAGACCAAAAACAATTCCCTGATGTTCTTCACCAAAGCGGAGGTAAACTGTTTTCACCCCGTGGAATATTGAGGTGGAACACAAACCAAAACCATCCACTGACAAACACTTTTCTACAGTAAACATATCAGGAGAATGGGTGAAACCAGCGGACCACAGATCAGACAAACCACCGTGATGAAGCTGTTGCATCCAGATTTGTCGCGAGCACTGAAAGAATGAAGGTCAGTTAGATTAATTAACTGACGTGACGAGCTGTGAGCGTGTGTGTGAACACGTGTGTGCCAGAATGTGAAATGAACTTTTTAAACTTTTAAAATTTTTTAATGAATTATACAATAATGAAAAAAATGCAAGTTTTTAGAATTTTTTTACTGTCTCCCGCAATTTCATCGACACAAATACGCTTAAAACATCGCAACTTTCATCACAACTTTTTAGAAAAGCTGCTGCGAATTCAGGCATTTTAGGCTGCAACAATCTGGAAAAACACCCGCGAAATCCTGGAGGGACTGATTGCTGTCTCTGTTATTAATTGGTTTTTAATCAGTTCTTTGTCTTTATTTCATTATTTTAAAGTTGTTCTTTGCTTCCACTGTATTTATTCTTTTGAAGTGTTGTCTGTAGGTTCAGTTTCTCTGGTTTAAATGAGTTAAAGTTGTTTTTGAAACGTGCTGATAGAAAAATGAATGTGATGATTTAAAGTGAGTTTCTAAGTTGAGCTGAAGCAGCTGCTGTGGCCACACGTGACAATGAGGAGATGATGTTGATGCTGGAACAGTGGTTTGGTTTCTCAGCTGGAGAATAATCCTGAGGTCAGTGAAGTGATTGTCACTTGTCCAACAGTTTCTATCTGAAGCTGGTTAACTTGGACATGAGGCTCCGTAAACTAGTGATCCTACAAAGACTGACGCTGCAGAGTGAGTTGAAGTGAGTCATGGAGCATCTGATTGGTTCTGAACTCAGCTGTTCTTTCTAAAGAGGGAAGTGGTGTTCCAGAGTCCAGACTTTACATCTGTCCTGATGTTCAGTCACTCAGAGAAAGAAACTCTGGTGTTCTCTGTCTGGTTGATGCAGAGAAAAGTCGTATGAAGAAATGCTCAGAGGTGTGAATCTATCAGAGCAGAACGGTATAAGTCAGACTGTTTCCACAGATCTGATCCACTCAGAGTCACAGTTGTGTTTTTAATGCTACAAACTCTGACAACATGTTTGAGTGACGTCATGTTGGAACTAATTACAAGGACAACAACAAGTTTTTCAGAAGTTCATCAAAGAACGTTGAGGACCAAAGTTGACCCAGTCGTCTGTCATCACATCAGAATATGTCCTGGTGTTGATCTTTACTGGTGTCCAGGTGTGATGTTGTCCAGGATCAGTTCCATTGTGTAGCGTTTGACAGCAGACTGTAGATGTTGAGTGATGGAGGTGAAGCTGACAGCAGCAGGTCCACAGCAGAGACATCATCATCTTTCTACTGGAACTGTTCACTGAGCTCAACTCAGTCCCAACATCCTGAGTCTCAGTAAAAACAGTGGACAGAACATGTTCTTCTGGTCCAGATGTTCTCCTGAGAACTTTGTGGAGTCAGACGTGGGATCAGATCACACTGACAGACTGTGGACAGTGTGGAAGCCTGAATGTAACTCCATCTTCTGTCCTCCATCTGCAGATGAAAGCAGACAAAGATTCAAAGTGTTGAGGTGTGAGAGAGGCTGATGAGAATTCAGCTTCATGTCCAACAATCAGAGAAGATAGGCTGAACCACTGATGTGAAGAACTAAATGTCCAACAGGACCAGTCCAGATGTTCTGCTATCAAATGTATGAAGGAAATATAAAGTGTCTTTCATCATAACATGTTTTATCATTTATGTTTCATGACAGACTTACTGGATGTGGACTCTTAAAGAGTCACTATGAAGTCGTGGCCTCAGCTCTGAAGTCCAACCCCTCCCATCTGACTGAACTGAACCTGAGTGGAAACAACCTGAAGGATTCAGGAGTGAAGCCTCTTTGTGATGGACTGCAGAGTCCAAACTGTAAACTGGAGACTCTCAGGTCAGTTCACTGGCTGTTGATGGTTTTTCTACATGTTCACTTTAAATCCTTCACTGAAGTTTGAAGTTTTTGTTGATGAGTTTTGAGGATTTTAGTGAAAACAGTGTGAAGATGTTTCAGATTGTTGAAGTGTGAATAAATGTCCTGATCAGCTGACTGCAGGGTTCCAAGATGGAGGACAGAATCCACAGTCCTGCTGTGTGTCTGAATGTAAAGCTGATATGAAAGTGATGTGAGGCTTCAGCAGTCTGACTTCCACACATCCAGTCAGGATGTTTGTGTTTCCACAGTGTTTGTGCTGAGCTGCAGTGGAGCCTCAGGAACTCAGAGAGGGAGTTTAGTTCTCAGTGATCTGGAACTGATTAGTGTCAGTCAGAAGCTGAAGCTGGATGTTAGAGTGAGCTGAGCTCATGAAGGGATTCCTCACAGTGGAGTTGTGTTAGGAAGAGAACACTGGACAGTCAGTGTGGACAGCAGGAATCAGAATCCTCTGTAATGTACAGATGACATGTGAGTCATTCCATACCAGCTCACCTGGGGCCTCCCAGCTGACGTCTGAATCCACTTGATGGACCTTTGAACAGGATCATTTCCAGGAAGGATTGTTTGATGTCTTTGAAACTGTGTGAAGGGAATGTCTTGGTATCCATTGAAACGTATTAAAACATTCCAGATGTTCTGTTGCTCCTTCATTATTTAAACATGTGATAAAAATGACTTGTTTCCTAGTTTTCAGTTTAACATCACATCTGGTGTCTTTAACTGTCAGGTAGATGTTTGTCTTCTGTTCCTTTCAGGTTTTCTATGTGTGGATGGTTCCTGTTGAGCTGTTGTGTCTTTAGTTCAGGACATAAACAGTTGTAGTGGTTCTGGTCGGTGTGGAACAGATGATCCATCCAGCTCCATTCATGTAATCACCAAGACAGAAAGTGTTCCCAGTGGACAGACTGGAACCAGTTTGGTATTGTACTGGGTCAGTGACTCCAACCATCACAGAAATGTTGTGGATCTTTTGTCCATGGACTCATCAAATAGTGGACTGATTGTCTGAGCTGTAATTAAAGCAGTGATGACAAACATCTTCTGCTTCAGGTTCTGCTGATGTTCTTCTTTTCTCTGCTTTGTGTGGTTTGAAAGTGAAGATGTTTGTGTTTAGAAAACAGTGTGAAGACGTCACCTTGTCCTCTGAACACTGTGATGGACACTTTCCACTATCAATGACAGATGATCAATAATGAGATAATGTGAATGTAGAGTCCTGATTGAAATGTGTCCATGGTTCCACAACATGAAGATCTTGTAGAGTCTGGAGCCTCGTCTTGTCCTGGTTTCCTTTTGCTGTGTTTCTGTGACTCTGAGCAGGAAGTGAAATAAATGTCAGAGTGTTTTTCCTGGTGTTTGCTGCTCAGCATCAGTTTGTATGGATGGAGCCGCTGGTGGAGCTGCAGAGTTTCAGAGCTGAAGTCACTCCGTCTTTACTGGAGCAGCAGCATGTTGTCATTAATATGAATGAGTGCTCTTCTTCTCTGGTTCTGTTGGACTGTTGGAAGCTGCTTCCTGTTGGCTTCAGCTGTTTGGAGTTTCCATTTGATCAACTTGTACATTGTGAAGCTTCTTCAGCTCTGAACACATGATGAACCTCTGGATGGTTTCAACAAGGAACTCTGTCTCCTCAACTCACATCTTTTATTCTTTATTCAGCTTGGTGAAATGCAGTTTGTCAGAGATCAGCTGTGATTCTCTGGCCTCAGCTCTGAAGTCCAACCCCTCACATCTGGAACATCTGGACCTGAGCTGGAACAACGACCTGAAGGATCCAGGAGTGAAACATCTGTGTGGTTTTCTGGAGAGTCCAGACTGCAGCCTGAAGACTCTGAGGTCAGTTCACTGACTGTCTGTTACTGTTGTAGATCTGATCTGTGTTTTTGTTCTTCCTTCTTTTATACGACATCAACACACATCATACTCCAACATGAGTTAGAACAGAGCATGGGGGGTTCTATAAAATTACTATCAGCTTCTTTTTTTCTAACAAAGGTCAGCAGTTAGGGGAAATCTACATTTTCCATTTCTTCCTCATGTCCTCAGATTTCCAGTCCTGGAGCCTCAAAGAGAAAGTAGTTCTTTCCACTGCATAGATTTCATAGATAGTATCAAACCAGTCCTTCATAGATGGGCTGTCTGCTTCAGGGCTTTTCTTTGTGATTGCTGCTCCAGCTGCTGCACTCAGACTTCCAGACAGTTCCTCAGTTGCCATGTTTGTGGTGGTTGAAGACAGGAGTCCAGAAGAAGTTGGTCCCAGTTGAAACTTATTTCTGTGTGGAATAGAGTTTCTAGTGTGGAATGAATGTTCCGGCAGAAAGAGTGAACCTTTGGACAGTCCCAGAACACCTGATAGTGGTTAGCATCCTGAGAGCCACAGTTCCTCCAGCAGCTGGAGGCTCCTGAACACTGAGATGATTGAGCAGGAGTAATAAATACCTACAAAGACTCTTCCAGCCAGATGTCCTCCAGAGAGGTGAGCCTGAGATCCTCCATTAAATTCACAGTATTCAGTCCAACCTTCTCCTGGATGAACTTCTTCCTCTCCCTTTCCCATGTGTGTTTGATGTATGTGCTGCCTACTATTTAGATGTCCTGGAGCCCCTCATAAAGTCTGGATGTTGCTTTCAGCCCCGAGTCCTTCTTAAATGCACTAATAGAGACTTTCAGCAGGTCGTTTTCAGAAGCAGCTCTTCTAGATAGATAAATAAATAGATAAATATTTTATTCATACCAGAGGGAAATTCAGTTCTTCAGCTGCACACTGACATCCACACCACAGTCACAGCTAAGAAGTAAAATAAAATAAAAAAGTAAAGTGCAAAAATAAAATTGTAAAATAGTAAAAGTGCAGTGACACTGCGCAGTATAAAAACAACAATCAGTGCATGTAATAAAAGTACTAAAAGTCTACCCCACTATTTATGTCCCTTCTCCCCTCCCTTGTGATGCATTAAAAAGTCTGATAGCTCTGGGTAAGAAGGACCTCCGGAGTCTTTCAGTAGAGCAGCTCATTGAGAGCAGCTTCTCACTGAAGCAGCTCCTCTGCCCCATCACCAGCTCGTGTAGAGGATGGCTGCTATTGTCTATGATGGAGAGCAGTTTGTGCAGTGCTCTCCTATCAGCTACGGACACCACAGATTCCTGCTCTGCCCCAATGACAGAGGAGGCCTTCTTTATCAGTTTGTCAAGTCTCTGTGTGTCTGACAATCCTTCAGTGTACCCGATCAGAGGAAGTAGAGTATGACTAGAGGCCCGAGGCGCCCATCCCTTACAGCTGACGTCCCATTTGTTTGGGGTGAAGTCAGAATCATGAGAGCACCATTTAAGGATCTTGATCTCCTCCAACAGGCCACTTCTAGGGAGAACATTTAAGCAGACCTTCAGAGATAAACTGATCCAGTTAGTACCTGTTTCCACCAAGGTTTTAATGAGTCTTTATCTCCTAACTGAGCCTGAATAGGAACTGCCCCGGACACATTCTCTCCAGTTTCTCTCCTTCTGGCTTGGTGGTCAGAGTCGCACCAACAATAGAGGATCCTCAGCTGGGCTGCTTCATGGTCGTCCTTAAGGCAGGCGAGTGCAAGTCCAGCCCTCTTCTTTGTCAGCTGAAGAGTTTTAAATCTGATCCCAGGGTTTCTTCCATGCTAAATGTATGGTGATAATAATTTATCCCATTCATTCCACTGTCTGTCAGGTATTTCAGCTGGAAGAGTGTGAAACAAACACAGCCTTCTCTGTAAAATATTCATCTTTACAGACTCAGTTCTTGACTCAGAGCCTAGTATTGGTATCAGACTCCATCTGGTTATGTCCTCCTTTAACTTTTGACTCAGTTGGTTTAAGTTTAGAGCGTATAGATCTATCAGATCTTTGCTATGTTGACCCCCAGGTATCTCATGTGTTCTTGGTCCCTCTGTAGTTTGATATTAGATGTTATGTTCCTGCTTGGCTTCTACTCCAAACTCAGCACTTGGTCTTTTTAATATTCTAGTTATGGGGTCGAGTTGGAGCGGGGGTGTTCATCGTCGGAGTCCTACGGCATCAGCATGGACATGTCCTGCTGGCGGCGGCACAGCAGCAGTGTCCTCGCTCGCCATGCCTTTCTGTCGACTCCTTTTCCCCTCCTGAACCGCTGCTGCAGATGCTTAGCCAGGCGACGGTGGCCGGGTGGCGGTGTGCACGAGCGTTCAGATCTAAGATGATTCTTCTGGTAGAACCACAAGCACTGAATGTTGGGGTGTTGGGGTCCAGGCCTAGTTAAAAGGCTTCAACACAACACATAGGACATCTGGAGGGGAGTTCTGGAGGCTCACGGCAGAGAATGAAGAGAAGACAGCCAAAGCAGCAGCAGTCAGACGGACGTGTCCTTTTTACTTGACATCATGTGATTTAGGCAGTGCTGTGAGACGGACTGCCTTTGATTTATTTGGTTTTCTGCTCTATTCAGCCTGTTGACAGCCTGAATGTTCTCTGTCTGGTAAAGACTGTGTTACTGACAGCAGGTCATCTGAAGGCTTTTCACTTGTCCTTTGACTGAACAGTTGCTGCAGTGGAAAAGTAAAAACATGCTTTTGTCTAAATGAAGGTGATTTTATGGTTCCTTTTTTCCGAATCATGGAGCCAGTAGCACTCATCAGAGCTAAATCCAAACATTTACATCCAATCCATGTGAGCGAGTGATGGGCAGCAGAAAACCTGATGGGAGCATCCCCAGTAGAGACCTTTTTAGTCTGGGTTCAGTCCACTGATGGGCCGATAGCGTCACACTCCAGTTCATCTTTACCCTCTTCTGGTATCAGAGATCACTGCTTCTTTCCACGAGGAGGGACTTCAGCCTGTTTTTACCACATGGTTCTATGTGGCCTTCATTCTAGGAATCCCATTCTCTTTCATTTCCTTGTACCACTCCGATGGGAAACCGCCCGGCCCCGGTGCCTTATTGGGTTTTAATGTAATGCTGCCTTTTAACTTCTTCATCTGTCGTTTCACTGATAACAAGCTTTTATTGTTCGTCCCTCATGTTGGGTCGTTTTATCAAGTCAGAAAAGGCTTCCATCCTTAACTCATCTGTTCTGGGTTGTGTTTATACATTTCTGAACATCTTTTATTCTTTATTCAGATTGTGGAGCTGCAGTTTGTCAGAGATCAGCTGTGATTCTCTGGTCTCAGCTCTGAAGTCCAACCCCTCACATCTGGAACATCTGGACCTGAGCTACAACGACCTGAAGGATCCAGGAGTGACACATCTGTGTGGTTTTCTGGAGAGTCCAGACTGCAGCCTGAAGACTCTGAGGTCAGTTCACTGACTGTCTGTTACTGTTGTAGATCTGATCTGTGTTTAATGACGACTGAAGCTCATCTATGTTCCAACAGAACTTCCATCCATGAAGCTGTAAATCTGCTCTGGGCCACATTTTCTGTTTGTGTCCTAAATTCAGTTTGTTGACACCAAAGTGGAGTGTTTGTATCAGGAGGTGTAGAAAATGTTCCTGTTGGTTGTTGAAGGAAATGAATGTTTGTAATTAGAGCTGAAGAGTCACATGTGGATCCAGAAGATCCTCTGAACTCAGATCAGTTAGAAGAGACTAAGTTTGAGCTGCAAATTCAGAACCTGAACACATCTGATGGATCATCAATGATCTGATCTACATCTTTTATTCTTTATCCAGATTGAGGGACTGCAGTTTGTCAGAGATCAGCTGTGATTCTCTGGTCTCAGCTCTGAAGTCCAACCCCTCCCATCTGGAACATCTGGACCTGAGCAGGAACAACCTTCAGGATTCATCAGTGAAACATCTGGAGCATCTTGTGAAGAGTCCAGACTGCAGCCTTCAGACTCTGAGGTCAGTAGAAGGTTCCAGTCAGTCAGTTTTCTACTGAACAGTCAGTATCAGAGCAAAGATCCAGTGTCTCCTGTAAACCTGCAGCTTCTCAGTGAAGCTGTGAAGCAGAATGAAGACAGACTCCAGGACTGGACAGGAACACAGAGACAGCAGTCAGCCAATCAGAGGAGCCACAAGCTGGTTGTCATCATGTGTTTGAGTGGATGTGAAGCCCACTGTTGTTGTTGTGTTGATGTGTTGAGGACATGAAGCTGATTCCAGCTGACAGCCTTCCAGATGTGCACAGACAGTGGTCCTCCTCCATCAGAGTGTCCATCAGATCTGATCTGACTGTTTGTTGTCTCATGTCAACAGTGATCAGCTGATCAGGCTGATGTTTGTCACAGCTCTGAGATCAGTGAGACTGAAGCCTGCAGACCTCTGGCTCTTATTTCACAGCAGCTTCATCACATTTAGGAACCATGAGGTGTTTATACAGAGCAGAAGCTCTGCTCAAGTCCAGCAGCCACATCTGGATGTGTGTCCTTGTGTGTGCTTTAATCCAGATGTGTTGACTGACAGCCTCCATGTTGGTTTGTCAGCTGATGTTTGAGGAGCAGATGAGATGTTGTTGGACTCACAGAGACTGTTGGTTTAGATGGAGCAGCAGTAAATCCATGAGGAAGAGTTTGTGCAGTGATGAAGCTTGATGACTGTCAGCAGGTTGTTTCCATGTGGACTGCAGTGACATGTGCAGAGAAACACACCTGATGCTGACAGTGTGTGCAGGTGTGTGAGCTTGGAGCTCAGTGTGTTCACTCCAACACGTTAGCATGAAGCTGCTGCTGTGAACAGGACTGAAGTCCTGCTGCTCTTTATGCTGATGATCAGCTGATCAAACTCATTGATCTCCTCTGCTCTTTCTTCTTCTCTCTGCAGATGGAAGAAGTGGGGCTGATCAGGACGGTGTTTGTTCTGAGAGGATGAAGTGTGTCCTGATGATCCAGAGGTAGAAGCAGCAGCAGCAGCTGGTGTGTAGAGACTCTGACTGGACCCTGTTACTGGGAGGTGGACTGGGAACCAGTGTAAAGTGTGTTGTTACCACTGTGTAGTTTAGTGCTGCAGCTCCACACTGTGAATAATGTCCACATCAAACATCTGTGTTTTTCTGTGGTTAGAAAATAGAACCACAACATTAAATCAGTAAAAATATCTTTGTGTCATGTTTATTAATGTATGTGAAAGAAAATGTGTCTCTGTTGAGGATTAAATAAAGTCAGTCTTTTCTTTGTCCAGTTCTATTAATTCCAGACAATAACTGGTCGAAGCACAGAAGAAGTATGAATTCATGTTTTAGCTGTAAAACCAAGAGCAGGTCAAAGCTGTGAATCATGTCCACATCAAGCGCCTGTACTTTTACTGATACTAATCTGTTATTCTACAACGTGTGGCCACAAACCTGAACTATTCTACTGGATTGAATCAAACCAAACATCCTTTTCCAGATTTTTGCTGTTGTTTTCACACTTTGACAGATTCTTTGACGTATTTCTTCACGTTGTGCCAGATGTTCAGCGTCCTTCAGCTCCTTCTGCTGCAGAGCTTCTGTCCTTGAAATGACGCCTGAACAGAGACACTGAGAGTTCAACACACCTCATCTTGTTCAGGAGGCCTCCGTCTCACTTTCACTGTTTTCAGTCCCAAACAGCTCAGAAGAGCGAAGTGACCTAGACGGACCTGGATGTGTGGTGTCGATGAGGTCGTTCCCTCAAACTGGTATTTACAGAACTCCAATACGCCCTGAACGCAGCACCAACACTAAACCCAGCCCTGATGTAGCGGCAGAGCTCCAGAGGTGCAGCAGCTGGAAACACAGATCCATAGCAGAGAGAAGTCCTCCTGGAGACATGCTCCATCCTTCACATGACACACACAGACCTTCACCACGTCCCAGTACTTCCTGTTTCAGATACAGTGATCCTCGTCTATGGTGGGGGTTGGCTTCCAGAACCCCTGTGATAGATAAAACCTGTGAAGTGGTGACCTTATATCTGTTTTATTATTTATATATATTCTAAGGCTCTATAAACCCTCCCCATGCTGTTACTAACCTTTACCACTCTTATAAACACTGGCTTCAATCAGAGACCGACCAGCTCAAGAGGAAGCGGCCATAGCTGCGTTTTCCATCCGTGCGTCTCCTCATCTGCTGTATGTGTTACAGGCCTCCAGCCTAGGGGTGCCTGGGCCGGTAGCGTTGTTGCTTCACAATTCAAAGTAACTGCGAGCAGTAAAAGACAGACACAATTATTTGTGTGCGACCGCTGTAAGCGACATTTTATTCTGCCACTGCGTAGCCAAAACACATTTCAACCACATCAACTTCAAATCCATAGCAATTTCCAGCCATCCTTAACATATTTAAGCCACCCATGTATATCTCATTCACATGAACATTAATTAACGTTAACTTATGAACTCATAAAACAACACAACATTTCCACAAGTTATCACGTCGTGGACACATAAAGCTAACGGCTAACTCAACACGCATCTAGGTCACTGTAAGCTAACAGCTAACTCGGACAATACATCACACACAAAATACATTCAAACTCCGTCCTCAACCACTTATTCTATACACCAGTAAAACCGGATGTGTATACAAAATCGAAGTGAAACACTAACAAATATTTAAGTGATTTAACATCACGTTTTACATACCTGCGAGCAGTAAAAGACAGACACAATTATTTGTGTGCGACCGCTGTAAGCGACATTTTATTGTGCCACTAACGTGACAGTGCGCTTCAGTGGTGTTTCCCCTACAGCTCCTGGTACTCTAGTGACACCTACTGTCACAAAAAGGTCATAACAGCAACATTTTGACTAATCTGAATGAAGACAATAATCTAAAAATAGCTTTACAACAATGCATTATTGTGTTGTGTTTTTTTTTTTTTTAAGTGGGCGAGGAGTGTCAGTTTTTCAGTGTTAATTTTAATAGAGGCTTTTTCCCGTCCTCTACATATGCTACGTGTTTTATGTACAATTTAAAAACCCACGATACAGTGAGACCATGAAAAGTGAACCATGATATGGTGAGGGACCGCTGTACACCGTGTCAACAACATGGAGGTCCGACTGCATCCGGTGGGATTTAGCAGACATGAACCTGTGACTGATTCATCCAAGCTCCTGTGCTTCAGAGGTTGACGGTAGTTTAGTGCTGGAGCAGGTTTCCATGTGATGATCTGTGAACCAGCCTCAGTGTTTCCTCCTCTCTGACAGGAGGAACCTTGTAGCAGTGAACACGGCAGGCAGGGGGCGCTGTTTCACTGCTACACTGAACCTCAGAGGCTGAAAACCTTCCTGGCACATTTTCATCTTCATGTTTGATCAAATCAGTCCCTCAGACCTCAGAACCAGCTGGTCCTCCATCACTGATCAGAGTTCTACCTCCAGACTATGGATGTCTCCTTGGAGTCCACAGAGGGGGGTCCACACTGATCCTTTAATGAGCCTCAGAACCTCATCAGTCCAGCAGACAGACACAGGACATGTAGGAGGAACAACACACTGGAGTAGAACCTGGACCCAGATCAGTTCTACATCCATCCAGGTGTCTCAGTCTGAACACTACACCTGGTCTCTGTTCAGAACCAGGTTTTTCTCTCAGGTTTGAATCATCTGGACAATCTTCAGTCATTTCAGACACATCTTAAAGCCTTTGTTGACAATTCTGGAGTCCTTCTGGACCTGGAGTGACTCTGGACAGACTTCAAGGACCTGAAACTAAAGTCAAGCTGCTGTAGAAGAACAAGAAAGAACAAGAGAGGCAGTCTCCTCTTCTCTTGAGACAAATAAATCAGAGTCAGACTGTGAAGCAGTAAACTGCTATCCCCACCCTAAACACCACCCTCCAGGCCCAGAGAATAAAAGTGCAGGACCACGTTTGTTTAGGCTTTTTCTGTTATTCTGGGTGTCTCTTCCGTTTGTGTACCGCTTGTTTCGTTCCTTTGTTTTATTCCACACTTTCACCTTTTCGTCTTTTAACAGAACAAACTTCCAGAGATTCTTGCATCGTCTGGCTAACACCAAATGCCGCTAAACCTAACGAGAGTCACATTTAATAATAAAATTATTCCTCCATCAACCCTGAAGACCGTATACTGAACATCGGCTGCCTACGCAGAACCACCACCCGGGTGCTGACCTTACAAGTCTGCTGGCAGACCTCTGACACGGTGCTGCTGAGACCAGGAGCTGACCAGATCCATCGTGAAGAAGTTTCCGGCCCAAACACAGCTGTTCCAGCCACAGGAGGCTCTGACCAGACCGACCTTCCCTGTCTGCTCCTGATCCGGTTGATGTGGTAATAACCTACTAACAGAGTGTTGTGGGGAACACTCCCTGAACACAGGTGAATCATAGTGTTGCTGAGCGCAGCCTTGACCTGACTCCTCCCCTGGCCAATCCCCTCCCCAGGACCAGGCTGTTCCTTTGTTCTCCCTCTGCTCCTGATCTGTCCCTGCTGTGGTTGGTGGTGTTTGGTGGCCCAGGTAGGTGAAGGAACTGTTGTCTACGCACATTTTTAGGTAACTGCTTTTTTAAAAAAATAAGTCGATGACCTCTTGTTTGAAGCGTTGGTCAAATATATCAGAAGCCGGTCTTGCTGCTCCCCTGCCCTGAGTGACCTGTAAGTGTTAATGGCCCATGCCAGAGGTGGTGAGTAGGGTCATGGTTTTAAAAGGCATTTTAATCCATTAGTAGGTTTGAGTCTGGCTAATTGTAATTTCCCTTTTCCAGATTTGCCTTCTATGCTACGGCTGTTGTCCTTACTTGGGTCTATATTCTGAGTTATTCTGAGGTTTACTTTTGTTAAACCTACTGGGTTACTTTACTTTACTTTTCTGGCATCTGATTCTGTTTTTCCAGAGGTGAGTGCCATGTTGTGGGGAGGCTAGGCACCCGTGGTCAGGTCCTTCACTTTCTTTTGCATGAGTAAATGCACAGGGACACCATATCGACTGCTCCATCTTGCTGTGAGGACTGCTGTTGGATTTGCTGTGCTGCACCCAGGTGAGTAGTGGTTGCACCCCCGGACACTCCTCAGTGTCGTCTTCCTCTCCACAAGTGGCCTCAGCCTGGTTCTTTTCTTGTTAGTTACTTTGGACTGATTCTATTGTAGCTCACAGTGTTTTAGAGTTTATATTGACATCTTTTAACATTAATTGTACTAAAGAAATCATTTTATCCACTTCACTGGCTTTTTTCCAGAAATCTTGTTTGTCCCTTAACCTTTCTTTTCTTGTCAGCAGTTCCAGCCCCTGCCTGTTTCTTCTGTTCTGATGATTAAAAATGAAACAATTGGTTTGCTTTTGCGTCTGTCTCTCCAGTAACGGCTCTGTGTGCCTTCATCCATTTTCCAGGAATACTGACGGTTGAAATAGTATTTCCTGGGGTGCCATTCCCCAGGTGGCGCTGTTCGGCCCTCCCTAAATTCTTCTCTTAGTTGCCACAAGACTTGAATTTTAGCGAATCAGTCGTGAATCCAAATCATGAAACTATGATTTCAGACCGTTCGCTAACGACCCTTCTTTCACCACAATCCTCTTCATTTTGTCTGATAATCTGCCGTCAAACATCCACCTGACTCTGATTCCACTGTTACAGCTCACGTATGTCATATTAGTAGAACAGCTAATAAATACCTTCATTTAAAAGTCATGGTTTCCTGTTTCCTTTGTGTGAACTGAGGTCAGTTCAATCAGAACTTCTGACTTTCAGACAACAGACTGATCAGCTTCATTCATTTAAAGCCTCTTCGAGATTTAATCTTAAAAGATCAGGTCCTCAATAATCTGAAATGGTGCCCCTTCATTAACCAGTGCTATTGTAAAGTGTAGTGAGGCTCCACATACTGGATCCAAACCAACATGTCAACACAACAAAATGACACAACAACACAAACAAACTCAAACGTTTGCATGACAGCAGAGTGAAAGTGAAGCTGGTGTCAGAATGGAGACACTGAAGCTGATGTTCTGGATCCTCCTGACTCCAAAGCGACTGAGAGGCTGTTTAAAGAACCAGACTGTCCTCAGGGGAAAGAATTCAATACTGACTAAAGCCCTGATCAGAGTCAGCAGCTTCCTGTTGGCAGAGTTCAGTACGGAGGCCTGCGAGGGCCACAGCTTCATGAGGAATCCATCACAGCTCACTGCTGCTTTACAGACACGTTTCTAACTCTATGAATGAACTCCTGCCGCCGGGCTTCAGAAGCTACACGTGTTCACATTTAAATAGGATCAGATCACCTAGAAGACGCCATCGATCAGCCACAAACTGTAAAAACAGGACCGACTGCCAGAAGTTCAGCTTGTCTGACGTCCAGCTGGGAACATTTATTCACCTCAGACGTGTCCAGTCATGTCAGACCATTTAGAGGCATTTTCAGCAACACTTCAAGTTATTTTGAAAGTTTTTTGACTCATTTTGTTTCATTATGGACAACCACTAATCAAGGACACGTCTTTTTGAGTATTTCTATACATTCAGAGTCTTTCTGGGCTCATTATGGACAGTAACTAGCTCTGGACTAGTCTCTGGTCGTCTCATTTCCAGTCATTTTGAACAACTTTGGAGACTTTCTAGACGATTCAGAGTCACTGTTGGACAAATCTAGAGTCACCGATGAACTCGTTTAGGATCACTTCAGTCTCTTTGGACTAACTTTAGGTTTTCTGGAGAGTTCTCAGTGATTTACGGTGAGTTGTTCCAGCGTGCAGCAGCATTGTGAGAAGTTCGCTTCCTCCTGAACTAAATGAAGCCTCCGTCATAGAAGCAGAACAGCTTCAAACCACTGGACGTTTCCACTGAACCAGATTGAAGCATGAAGTCTGAACATGGACCAACACCCAGCACAGCTCCACCATCACATCCTGAACACATCAGCTGTTGGTCTGAAGGATGAGCTCTCAAAGTTCCACCTGCAGGGCTCCGACGTCCACAAGACGACCCCAGAGCACAACCCTGAACGCCATCAGTCAAGTCTTCATCAGCAGAAGGCGTCACACGTCCACCACCATCTTTTTGTGGATGTCCAAATCTCCAACGACCTGAAGGAGGCGACACAGAACCAGACCGAGTCACGTGTTTAACCCTCTGGACCCAAAACCCACCACAAGTTATCTTTAAACAGAACGACAACTTTCAGCTGCCAGAAACTGGACAAACAGCAGGAAGCATCGGATTTACTACTTTCAGATGGTCCCTGAATGCATCATGTGAGACCCAGTGATCCGTGATGAAACCTGACAAACTAAATGTGGATCAAAATCAGTCCAGATCACTTCAAGGGTTTCCATCTCAGACCATCAGGGTCTGAACTGCTCAGAACGTCTTCATCATGAACTCTGGACATTTAAAACGACGTCTGTGAAACTTTAACTTGATACATTTCTGGGGAAAGTGTGGTCTCATTAGGAGGGACGGCATACATCCCACTTTGGATGGTGCGTCCCTCTTATCTAGGAATATGGAGAGATTTATTAAAAAAACCAAACCCCTGACGTTCCAGAGGTGAGACCAGGAAGCAGAGTTGCAGTCCTACACGCTTCTCTGCTGCTTCCATACGGCTCTCACCCTCTTACTTTCCTATAGAGACTGTGTCTGTCCCCCGACCACCCAGATTCTATAAGACTAGAAGGAACAATAGAAGGGCTGTTCATAACAAACTCATCCAAATTAATACAAATTTATCAAAACCAGAAAACAGGACAATTAAATGTGGATTATTAAATATTAGATCGCTCTCATCCAAATCTCTTTTAGTTAATGATCTGATAACAGATTACCACATTGATTTAATGTGTCTCACTGAAACCTGGCTGCAGCATGAAGATTATGTCAGTCTAAATGAGTCAACCCCCCCAAGTCATATTAATGTTCATATACCTAGAAGCTCAGGCAGAGGGGGAGGAGTGGCAGCAATCTTCCACTCAAACTTATTAATCAATCAGAGACCAAAACCAGTCTATAATTCATTTGAAAGTCTTAGTCTTACTCTCACACACCTGAACTGGAAAACACAGAAACCAGTTCTGCTAGTTGTTGTATATCGGCCACCGGCCCCTTACTCTGAGTTTCTGTCTGAATTCTCAGAGTTCTTAGCTGATTTAGTCTCAGTACAAAGAAAGTCATTATAGTGGGTGACTTTAATATTCATGTAGATGATGAGAATGACAGCCTTAACTCGGCATTTAGTGACTGTTAGACTCAGTTGGTTTTTCTCAAAACGTTAATAAACCAACTCACTGTTTTAATCATACCCTTGATCTTGTTTTGACATATGGCATAGAAATTGAACATCTTACTGTTTTTCACCAAAACTCAATTTTGTCTGATCATTTTTTAACTGTAGCGTACGTATGCACCAAAACATGTAGCGTAGCTACGCTTTACAATTAAAATTGCACTCGTTAATGAAGGGGCACCATCTCAGATTACTGAGAAAATTATCATTCTAGATTAAGTCTCAAAGAGACTTTAATTGAATGAAGTTGATCAGTCTCTTAGCTGAAAGTCGTAAATTCTGATTTCATTGACCTCCAGTTCCCAAACAAAGAAATACACGGCAGAACCGATGATAATTATACGCAAACATTTATCAACTAACACTACAAACAAACAATTAACAACAATGACGTAACAACAGACAGTGAATGAATGAATGCAGATAAGCTAATTAACTGTGATCGTCACTGGAAGCAGCTGATAGAAAGGTGATGAATTTAGAATCACTTTTGAATTGGAAGCCAATCGTAATTTATAAATTCACCCGTTTAGCAGAAGGAAAACGATACTTGCGTAGCCCTTGATGGAGGGAGAGGAAGGCTGCTGCAGGATGTCCAGCTGTGATGGTCTGCTGGATGCGACGGATCAGGAACGCAGAGATAAGGAGGCACTTTGGTGTAGTCATGTTGTAAAAATGTAATACAAACACCAGGAGTCGAAGCTCATAGTTAAAAGAAAATGCCCGTGCTGTTGCGTTATTAATGTTAACTTAAGAAGTCTAACTTCAAGTTAATCATAGAATACAAAGCTCAAGCCTTTAAGAAACAAAAACACAAACCCAAAAAAACTTAGCCTGATAAAAGTCCTTAAAGAAAAAGTCGAGCCCTTAAAAGAAGTAAAAAGCCCTTGAATGAAATGAAATGAAAGAAAAAAGCCTAAGTAAGAAAGAAAAAGCACCAAGTTGCATTCCAGTGACTTTCTTTTACATAGAAAGTTTTGGGGCCAAATTCAAATCAGCATCTGACCAATCGTGGCTGTGTCCATTCCAGGGGGAGGTCTTGAGTCTCACTGTCCAGGAGAGATCAGAGGCCAAATACTTTCAGAGCATACTTTAAGATTATTTCTTAAACATGCAAATTCGATTGTTAAATATTTATGATGATCACAGATCTAAAATCTCACTAAATGTGTGATTAAAACGACACCAAACATGATATGTTTATCTCACATGGTTCCAGAGATAATAATAATAAAAGATATAACACAAGAATAAGCTTACAAATAGTAGACTTTTAGGCTACGTGAAAGTAAACTATTAATGTGACTACAGATACAAGCATATACATTCAATTATAAGAAAAGTTCAACTTATAAGTATACATGCTGGGAATAAAAGCTGTCTCTCTCTGACTGTGTGTCTTTATGGTTGTGGTCTGTGATAGAGAGGAGGGGGTGTCGGTGTCGTGTGTATGCGTCTCAATAAACACTTCAGATTCAATGTGTTCTCCTTCCATGCTGGTCCTGACCAACCTGGTATCACAGAGTCCAGATGTTGGGATCATCACTCCAGAGAAGTTGAATTCTTTGATTTTATCATTTAGAAGTGTTTAGTTCAAATCATCAAAGAGTTCCTTGTGTTAGGAGGAATGCCATCTCGTCTTCTCCCGAGGTGTACTTTTCGTCACCTAATGGCGCTTTTATGACCCTTATCAGATTCTGGTGCAGAAGGGAGACATCCTGTTGTCTCCAAAAAGGGGGGATTTGGGTTGGCTGTCTCCTGAAATGGTTTCTTACCCAATTTACAGCTCTGACAAACCGTCTCTGGATTATGTTCTGCTTGATAGCTTGGAATGTTGTGCTCCTTTGTACGCTACAGTCCCCCACTTTGTTTGATGACGACGATCGTCCTTGGCGGAGGCTGTCAACAAACACTGGAAAAATTAATGCAGAACATCGATGCCCACAGACTAAGCATAACATTTTCAATCGGCTAACACGGGTGGAATAACCAAAATCGAAAAATTAGGATCAGAGTAGATATGAGACAGTATAGGTCTTGTCACATAATGCAGAGTGAGCATTTAAAATCACGAAGATGATTGATTATCATCGATTAGTTAGACCCCCACTTAGTAAGGTTAAGGGACCAGAATATAGTTTAAATCTTTATTTTTTTTATTTTTATCTAAGTAGTTGATTACTTTCCTCTTGAATGTATTTTATTACACATATACATTTGTTAATCTTAAATTCTGGGGTTTGAATTCAGTTTGAGTATATGATGTCTTTCCTCAGAATAGCAAAACAAACGAACCAGAACTTGCCTGATACCTGTCATAACTAGTGAAATGTCTGTCTATCTTCACCTGTTTATCTTCAGTGTTCCCCGGGCACGCGTGAGCCACCCCGGTTATCCACCAGAAAATAACAAACTAAAACAAAAAATGGGGCAGGGGAACGCCCACTGCCACCACCTGTCTAATCAGGCAAGTTTGGTGCTTCATTATTTGATGCTGTGACTCAAATTTCAGATTTTGTCCCCCACTTGGTTTTCTTCGGTGGAGATGTGTTAAGGACAGTCTAACTTGTGTCAATGAATAATAGTTCTTTCAGCTGTCTTCAACAGGTTTTGGCAGCACTCCTGGTTAATAATTATGGAGGTGAGTGCCCTTTTCCTGTTTTCCATAATTATGGTTTCTTCGGGACTTCCTGAATCTGCTTGGTGGATTCTTCTTCAAGTAATCTTTTCGCACTTGAAGAATCATCCATTTTCCTTTGATCATTCCTCTTGAAAGCTGGTTCATAATTCCACCTTTGGTCACGGTGGCATTGTGGCTGATTTTGTCTTGACCTTCGGGGAGTTTTTGAGGGTTGACTACCCTTGAAGTCCCTGTTGGTGTTTCGTTGATGTTTGGTCCTCAGTCTTTCAGAATACTCTCGGTCTTTCCACGGGTCTCGCTGAAAACTTAATGGCTCATTATTTCTAAGACCATGGTCATAACGATGGGTCAGTCTTCTCCATCCTTCATTATACCTGCGAGGTTGTACAGGAATTTGGATGTATGAGTTTGCATCATCAAAAGATGAGTCAGAGTCTTGTCTTGTGTTGCATAAGACTGTTGTCTCAGCTTGTTTCTTAGACATCCTCTTGTGTTGATTGTGACCCCTTAAAGCCAGGTCATGTAGCTGCCGGCTGGTCATGGTTCTAGGGCAGACTGTCACACCCAGGTAGTGGCTGAAGGATGGATGGAGGTTCTGCAGAAACAGGGTCTTGAAGGCTGTGTCTTCTTCCATCTCAGGTTCATTTCTGGGCCCAAAGTAGGATTTACGAAGACGGCTGTAGTAGGCTTGAGGATTTTCTTTCCTGCCCTGCCTGATATTCAGTGCAGTCATCAAACTGTGCTCTGATTCTGGATCAGACAATTCTTTTATCAGTTCTTCACATAGCAGCTTGTAGTTGGCCTTGACCTTGTCTGGCTGGCGGTCAAGGAAGCAGCGGACTTCAGGACTGGAGGTTATTCTGATTAGGCAGAGAGCATCTAGGCTGGTTGCTTGGTCCAGCATTTTAAGGTGGAAGTCAATATCTCGTAGATAAGCGTGGATGTCATGGTCCCCTGAATGACTTGGTTTGAAAGTATCGATGTCGGGCCATTCTATCAAGTTGTTTGTATGACATGCTTACTTGTGATGAGGAGCTGTAGACTTTCCTTTCAGTTGCTCCATTGTTTGAGTTGCTTCTTCTCAGGTTGATACCGATGCTGTCTGAGTGTCGGCCTTGCAGCACATTGCACTGGTCAGTTTCTGTGTCAGCACCAGGCATCTGGCTTTGGATCGGCGACACACACTGGCTTGGGGGAGGTGACTCTGCCCAGCAGTGCAGTCCCATGTCATGGACTTGCTTCAGTTCATTCTTCACCCTGTTCAACTCCTCCTTGTCAGCTTGGCGTTGTTGCTGAATGTTAAGGAGTCGGTCTTGAGTGAGCTTCAATTCCTTCTTCACCATGTTTAACCCGTCCTTGTCGGCTTGCCGTTCTTGCTTAAGGTCAGTTATGCATTTAACTGCCTCATGTAGAGCTTCGATGAGGCTCTTCTTGTCCTGGAGCTCTTTTTCCATCTGGGTTTCAACTTGTTCCAGTCTCTGTGACATGCCATCTGTGGCTGTGTTTGCAGACTTGGTCAATTGATTGATTGAAGCTTGCAGTTCCAACATGGCTTTTAGTTTCTCCATTTCTCCTCTGGAAATGTTTTCCTCTTTCAGGTGCTCATCCAGTTGCCTTCAGGTGTCCATCTCGTACAGAAGTGCATCTGTTTTTTTTTTAACAATATATTTATTAACAGTTTTTTGTATGCATGTACATTACAGTATACAATTCAGGACTTACTCAGTAATACAAATATTTTACCCACAATG
The DNA here is from genome assembly GCA_024666655.1 of Dascyllus trimaculatus. Taxonomy (NCBI): domain Eukaryota; kingdom Metazoa; phylum Chordata; class Actinopteri; family Pomacentridae; genus Dascyllus; species Dascyllus trimaculatus. Next base: position 7,007,053 of record CM045453.1, read on the forward strand.
TGGCATTTGCATATTAAACATATCATGCATAAAGCAAACAAATAGAGAAAAAAGAAAACTTCAAAATAAATAAAAGGTAAAGAAAAACAAGAATAACAAACAAACATCTTCTCAGACATGTATAGGTGTAGATACAGTACTTTATACAGAACAGCAGGTAGTCTTGTCATTCCTCTTATTCTGGCAGTTCTATGAGGTTTACATCACAAATATTTATTCCACTTCATCACTATCGTCTGTTAAATTCATGGATTTCACAAAAGCAACAAAGGGTCCCCATGCTTTCTCAAATAATTCTTGTCTCCCTTTTCGTACATATGTCAATCTCTTTACAGGAAAGGTTATTAACATCTGCTTCATCCAGTCTACTACTCTTGGTATACAAGGTTTTTTCCAAAAGAGTGCGAGTACTTTTTTAGCATGCAGGAGAGTTGAATCAATTATTATACACTCACTCTAGGTATACTTATGTCGCTTTGGATAAAGTCCCAAAATAAAGTGAACAGGATTCATTAAGACAGTTTTAGAAATAATATTTTCTATTGTTTGTTTAACCTCCCCCCAGAATTTTTTAACCTTTGGGCAATCCCACATAAAATGACATAGAGTTCCCTTTGCCTCATTACATTTTACACATAAATCTGGAATGCTGCTGTTGAACTTATTTAATTTAACTGGTGTACTATATGTTCTCATTAACCATTTGTATTGTAGCAGTTTAAATCGGGTGTTGATTGACTGAGTGTGGGTTTTGGTACAAATCAGTTCCCAGTCTTCTAATGTTATGTCCCTTTCCAGATCTTCCTTCCACTCTACCCGTTTTTTATCTGAAGTCTCAGTTAAATTGGACATCAATAAATTATACAGTTCTGATATAGTCCCTTTATTTAAGTTATTTCTAGACAAAACTTTTTCTAGGTTGGTAACTGGGGGCCTGGTTAAAACATTGTTTTGGCTTGTTCTGGTGAAGCTTCTAAGCTGAAGAAATTTGAAAAATTATTTTTTGTCCATGTCATATTTACATTTTATTTCCTCAAAAGACATCATGCTGTCTGACTGGGGCAAGCATAGATCTGTAATATTTTCTAACCCTCTTAATGCCCATTGTCGAAATACAGCATCTGCTTTGCCAGGTGAAAAGTGTTGGTTTCCCCAGATTGGACTATATTGAGATAGTACCTCAGGTTCCCTAATAAATTTCTTCACTTCAAACCAGATTTTAACCATATTTTTAACAATTGGATTGGGAAAACTTAAACTTTCTGACTCCATTTCTTTCCACTGTGGGACACCTTTTGTTGCAAAATAGAATTTAATAGACCGTAACTGTGCTGCCCAGTAATACAAAGTTATATTTGGGCACTTTAAACCCCCTTTGCTATAAGGTAAATGTAATAAAGTTAATCGAATTCTGGCTCTTTTCTTTCTCCATAGAAATCCTACAAATATTTTTTTAGTTTTGTAAAAAAAATCATTGGGTGGTGGGAGTGGTATGTTTTGAAATATATACAATATCTTTGGGAGGATGGTCATTTTAATAACATTGCTTCTGCCAATCAATGACAATGGTAGGGGCATCCACCTATTAATTAATTCTGTGATTTCTTCCAGCAGGGGTTCATAATTTACCTTAGTAATTGAGGCTAAATTAGATGTAATTTCTATGCCCAGATAGGTGAACCGTTCTACCACTTTAAACTGAGAAACTTCTCCAGATTGGTTTTCCTTTGTTTTATCATCAAGTAGCAGAATGGAAGATTTGTCATTGTTAATTGTGTATCCTGAGATGTCGCTGAATGCTTTTATCAACTCCAGCAGTGCAGGAATAGATTTATTGAGATGTGAAATAAACAGAATTACATCGTCTGCATAGAGCGCTATCTTATGTTCTGTATGAAAGATCTTCATTCCAGCTATTTCTTGGTTTGTGCGTAGTGCATCTGTTTTACTCTGCTTCATCTGGGTCATAAGATGCGGAATGATGGAGTCATAATTCAGATTAAACTCCTCTGGATTCCTGGTTTAAAGGGGCACCATCTCAGATTGCTGAGAAAATTATCATCCTAGATTAAGTCTCAAAGAGACTTTAATTGAATGAAGTTGATCAGTCTCTTAGCTGAAAATCGTAAATTCTGATTTCATTGAGCTCCAGTTCCAAAACAAAGAAATACACGGCAGAACCGATGATAATTATACACAAACATTTATTAACTAACACTACAAACAAACAATAAACAACAATGACGTAACAACAGACAATGAATGAATGAATGCGGATAAGCTAATTAACTATGATTGTCACTGGAAGCAGCTGATAGAAAGGTGATGAATTTAGAATCACTTTTGAATTGGAAGCCAATCGTAATTTATAAATTCACCCGTTTAGCAGAAGGAAAATGATACTGATGATGTTTTATAATCTGTTCCTAGATTCCATTTAATATCTGTAATATTCTCACCTGGTTGTTTTATTTCCTTCTCGGAACCAGAGGTCAAGAAACTGGAGAAGATCCTGCTGCTTTGTACAGCACAGTCAAGAAAACCCGCTGAAAACAAAGAGAATCTCCAGCCTGGTATTTAGAACGACCAGTTTGTTTATTGGAGCAGGCGACTTGATGTGAGCTGAGGCAGCACTGAGGTAACATTTTAAGCAAAAGTGTAAAAAGAAGTTACAAGTTTTTGTCTCCAGGAAAATAATTTTCATTCCTAAAATGACTTAGATGTGTGAGAATGTCTAATAAACATGCTTTAAAAACTAAAATTTTTCCTATCTGTGGATCATTTATTGAACTTCAAACTTCAAAAATTCTTTTCAGCTTGTTTTCTTCTAGTATACCATCTAACATACACAGCAGACTGTTTTGCTGTGAATAAATCCTTCTATGAATGATGAAACACCTGTGTGGGCGCTGTTCAGTGTGCTTTGACTACTCTTTTTAGTTCTTCTTCCTGCTTATCACAGCAGAAGAAAATCTTATGGGTATTGTTATAACTGGCTAAACTCTCAGTTTTCCTTTCTACAAAGAAAACACAAATACACTATACTACCTAAAGTATTTGCTCACCTGCCTTGTCTCACATATGAACTTAAGTGCCATCCCATTCCTATCCCATAGGGTTCAATATGATGTCGGTCCACCTTTTGCAGCTGTTACAGCTTCAACTCTTCTGGGAAGGCTGTCCACAAGGTTGAGGAGTGTGTTCATGGGAATATTTGACCATTCTTCCAGAAGCGCATTGGTGAGGTCACACACTGATGTTGGTCGAGAAGGCCTGGCTCTCAGTCTCCGCTCTAATTCATCCCAAAGGTGTTCTATCGGGTTCAGGTCAGGACTCTGTGCAGGCCAGTCAAGTTCATCCACACCAGACTCTGTCATCCATGTCTGTATGGACCTTGCTTTGTGCACTGGTGCACAGTCATGTTGGAAGAGGAAGGGGCCCGCTCCAAATTGTTCCCACAAGGTCGGGAGCATAGAATTGTCCAAAATGTTTTGGTATCCTGAAGCATTCAAAGTTCCTTTCACTGGAACTAAGGTTCCAAACCATTTTAAATAATGGTTTACTATCAGAATACCTAATAAAAAAGACCAACTGATTCGTGTGAATAAAAATGGCAAAAAACTAAAGCCTAAACCTCCCAAGTAACGCAGTCAGCAGAAATCTCCAGCTCATGCAAGTCAGACAGCGAGTCTGATCTGTTGATAGCATGGAAATAGAGTCGAGACATTTCACAGTTTAGTAAAGTCAAAAGCAAAGTTGTTGAAAAAAACAAAAAAACTTTATTAGTTTAATAACAGATAGTACAGAGTAAAATTGTTACAAAACCCCAGGACTGGAGTTGGACAGAAGTCAGATGCTCATTAGGAATATTTTTGTGGCTCAAGAGCCCTTGGTTTGATGCATGACGCTGATGGTCTATTTGGCTTTCCCAGCCTTCTCGGTCTTCTTGGGCAGCAGCACCGCCTGGATGTTGGGCAGCACGCCGCCCTGAGCGATGGTGACTCCGCCGAGGAGCTTGTTGAGCTCCTCGTCGTTGCGGACAGCCAGCTGCAGGTGACGAGGGATGATGCGGGTCTTCTTGTTGTCGCGGGCAGCGTTTCCAGCCAGCTCCAGGATCTCAGCGGTCAGGTACTCGAGCACAGCCACCAGGTAGACGGGGGCACCGGCACCCACACGCTCCGCATAGTTGCCTTTATGCAGCAGCCTGTGGACACGACCAACTGGGAACTGGAGTCCTGCCCGAGAAGAGCGGGACTTTGCCTTGGCTCTGGCTTTGCCGCCGGTCTTTCCACGTCCAGACATGTTTAAGTTTAAACGCTTCCTTATGAGCACTGAAACTAGAACAGGGTCAGCGCAACAAAAGCAGCTATATATAGGAACACAGCTGGTCGCTAACTGGTCAGAATGAACGTGAAGTGTGATCGTCCAATGAGAGGAGAGTTGTTGGAGGCGGACGTTTTACCCATAGACACATACACATGTCTATGGTTTTACCTACGAGGCTTCGGCTTTGTTCTGCATAACAGTTTAAAATAAGACGGTTTAACTGCGGTTGATTGGAACATGTTTACAGTGGACTTAAAATAGAAAGAAGCGATCGCATTGTGTTTGTAAAGTTATGATACACATAAAAACTACGTGTTTTCTTTAGTTTGTATCAGGCAGCAGTCATTTGCATTGTGTATATGAAGTGTAAATAATGTCCAATTGTGCATATATGTGTTAAATGTAAATGTGGTGGGAGGAGAGTGCAGGTACAAAAGCCAGGTGACAGATGAGTGCAGTGTGTGAGAAGGAGGGGTCAGGTTGAGGCTCTGCTGCTGCACTCTGCTGTAATCCATTGCACCTTGGGGACTCCTTTGTCCTGTTGGTTTTCCTTTGTGGACACAAATAAAACTAGAGGTCTGGATCAAAAACTTACTGCTGATCTGCTGCTTTCAATTGCTAAACCCTGCTTGTCAAATGTAAAATAAGTGACTGCACAAGTATTCACCCCCTGTGAGGTGATACATTTAATTCTCATTTAATTAGGTCCAGGTATATTGCTGTGAATAATGATGCAGCACTGATGTGATACTGAGCTCTGACATGCAGAAGAGTCATGGACAGTTAGAGACGGTGGTCTCACCTCTGAGCTTTGCTCTGGTTGTCCTGTTCCCCACACAGAGCTTTTAGAGGGAAAGACTCCCTCCTCTCTGTCCTCTCACTGATCCATGCTGCTGAACTCACAGCAGCTCACACACACTTTCTACTTTCACCTGCATAGGAAACAAACATCATTGATCCACTGAAATCCTTCTGAAAAACATCAGCTGCTGCACTTCTACCAGTCCAGCAGATGGAGTCATGGAGCTGCAGTGAAGAGCAGCAAACACACATTCACATCAACTGACTCACACAGATTTATTTTCAGTCAAACACCTTCACACAGTATTTTAACATGTTTCAGTTGACGGATCATCAGTGTTAGAAATGATTCCAGTGTAGTTTTCATTTTTCAAACAGCAACAGGTTGGATCCCAGCTTTAAACAAAGCAGAGAAGCATCTGAACATGTGTTCACCTTCTTCACTCTAAAATCCAATCAGAAGTCACGTTTGAAAAGAGGAAACACCACTACATGTTTGATGTTTTCCTGGAACTAACAGAAACTAAACAAGGATGTTAAAGATGGTCAAATGGACTCAGTCTAATTAAGGCCTGATTGAAGGGGCAGCAGTGTCACAAACTGCAGGTTCTGATCAACATATTGCTTCCTCCAGCAGCCCAAACCTTAGATTAGATTAGACTTTATTAATCCCACAATGGGGAAATTTCTTCAATACAGCAGCAGAGAAAGCAGAAAAACACACAATATACCCTATACAGTCAAACAGAAAAATGAACAATCTACTGTAAAAAAGCAAAACATTTTAAATATACAATAAAATACAACAGTAAGTGAAGTATGAATACGGAAGTAATATTTAACAAGAAAAATTAAATAAACAATATTGCACATGGCGATAGTACTATGAATAGTGCAAAACTGACCATCAACCCACTTTCACTGTTATTTCCCAAATAATTAAATCAAAATCTGTAATATTTGACAAGTGAATCAAACAATTTCTGTTTTAGGGAGAGTTAAAGTAATGAAAAAAAGGACGTTTCCTGTATTTCTCGCCAAGACACTCAAAACTGAACGTTTAAGCAATATTCACTCTGTTTCTGTCTGAAACCCACTGTTACATTGATCAGGTCTTTGTTCTATTAGTGACAATGTGATAAAGAAGAAAGATTTCACGTTTTCTGTTTCTGTAGTCCAGATATGACTGTCTATATGCCTCAACAAAATGATTCAAGCCCTTCTTAGATGTGACACATTTAAATTTCATTTAGTTTATTTAAAAAAATATTTATTTATACAATACACATTTGTATTCAGTTAGTGTAACATAAAATTAATTCATAATGTATTTTTGTGATTCGTGAATGCAAAATTAATGAGTTTTGCTGTGGGACAGAATTTTGCGCATGCGCGAGACTACGGCTGTCGTTCAAATTTGCGCGGTGTTTAGTACCTCAAGCGCATCCATAGACTGCACTGGAGATTTGGAGGAAACACCATACAGACTGAATGCACAAGGAAGTCCATTGTTTGGTAAGTTGCTATGGGGCATTATTGTAGCAAAACTATTTGTCATTTCGAATGGAGAGTTGTCTATCTGTATTTCAATCTGTGTGTCCGAAGAGAGATTTGTCAATGTGTAAAAGAATTTGTCTATGCGAACTGAGATTTGTCTGTCTGTAATTAGGTTTTCAAATGTGTAAAAAAAATGCTAATCTCTATTAAAAGTTATATATGTAATAAGATTTGATTTAATATGAGTTGTCAATGCGTACAAAGATATTCGTAGCTGAAAAGTTTCTATTCGGCTTCATATCTGCAGGAAATACAGACAAATCTCCAGTTACGAGTCGTTCGGTTTCACAATTGGCTCTCATTTTTACACGTGATTTTTGCTACACTTCTGCCGTGAGAGAGATTCGTATCTGAAAAACGTCAGGGTTTCTGCTCCCTGACCTCAGGCTCACAGGCTCACAGGCTCGTTCATGCTGGCTGCGTTCCGCTCTGCTGCCCTGTACCCAGCAGTTCCCGTCGTCTGCAGGCCATCAGGGGGCCGCGATCCGCCAGAGTCTTGGAGCGTTTGTGACATTGTGAGGCAGGGTGTGGACAGGATGGAGCCCCGATCGCAGACGGTGAGTACATGTTAATGTTTTGAGAGGTACCTGGCCGCAGACCTCCACTGTGAGGACACCTCCACTGTCAGGACAGGACGTAACGGGTAAAAAACAGAAAAGTACATTTAAAGCGTCCAGTCCGGTAGGTGGCGGTGACGCATGTGAAGTTGGTTTGGTAACCGCTAATTAAATCAAAAGAAGAAGCAGCCATTTAACGCGACTGTTTGTGACTGTTTCTCAATATACGCACTTGTCCACGGTACTACCTTGACTGTGACACAAAATGTAGTTTTAAGATTATTTGAGGCAATAAAGTGGTTGTATAAACATCAAATCTGTGGTCAATTTATCAAGATAAATTCTGCTTAAAAAATTGCACGGGATGCATTTCAAAATAAAATCGCGTAGTAAACAACGTATAATCTACTCGACCACTGTCTATAGTATTGTAGCGTACAACGGAGCAGAACATTCCAAACTAACACCCAGATAATCTAAGAGACCGTTTCTCAGAGCTGTAAATTGGGTAAGAAACCATTTCAAGAGACAGCAGACCCAAATCCCCCCTTTTTGGAGACGACAGGATGTCTCCCTTCTGCACCAGAATCTGATAAGGGTCATAAAAGCGCCAAAAGGTGACGAAAACCATACACCTCGGGAGAAGAGAGATGACATTCCTCCTAACACAAGGAACTCTTTGATGATTTGAACTAAACACTTCTAAATAATAAAATCAAAGAATTCAACATCTCTGGAGTGATGATCCCAACATCTGGACTCTGTGATACCAGGTTAATCAGGACCAGCATGGAAGGAGAACACATCGAATCTGAAGTGTTTATTGAGATGCATACGCACGACACCAACACCCCCTCCTCTCTCTTTATGATCACCACCATAAAAGACAGAGAGAGAGAGAGATCTTTGATTCTCAGCATGTATACTTATAAGTTGAACTTTTCTTATAATTGAATGTATATGCTTTTATCTGTAGTGACATTAATAGTTTACTTTCATGTAGCCTAAAAGTCTACTATTTGTAAGCTTATTCTTGTGTTATATCTTTTATTATTATCTCAGGAACCATGTGAGATAAATATATCATGTTTGGTGTCGTTTTAATCATACATTTAGTGAGATTTCAGATCTGTGATCATCATAGATATTAACAATCGAGTTTGCATGTTTAAGAAATAATCTTAAAGTATGCTCTAAAGGTATTTGGCCTCTGATCTCTCCTGGACAGTGAAGCTCAGACCACCCCCTGGGATGGACACAGCCACGATTGGTCAGATGCTGATTTGAATTTGGCTCCAAAACTTTCTATATAAAAGGAAAGTCACTGGAATGCAACTTGGGCTTGTTTCTTTCAAAAGGGGCTTTTTACTTTTTAAACGTGCTAGGGGCTTTTACTATTTTTAAAGAACTTTAAGGGTTTCTTTTTCTTTCATTCAAGGGTTTACTTCTTTTAAGGACTTTTATCAGGCTAAGTTTTTTGGGTTTGTGTTTTTGTTTCTTAAAGGATTGAAGTTAAACCTCTTCAGTTAACTTTAATAATGCAACAGCACGGACATTTTCTTTTAACTATGGGCTGCGACTCTTAGTGTTTGTACTTTGGTACATTTTTACAACATGACTACATCAAAGTGCCTCTTTGTCTCTGCGTTCCTGATCCGACGCATCCAGCAGACCATCACAGCTGAACATCCTGCGGCCGCCTTCTCTCTCCATCAGAGGGCTACGCAAGTATCATTTTCCTTCTGCTAAACGGGTGAATTTATAAATTACGATTGGCTTCCAATTCTAAAGTGATTCTAAATTCATCACCTTTCTATCAGCTGCTTCCAGTGACGATCACAGTTAAATAGCTTATCCGCATTCATTCATTCATTCACTGTCTGTTGTTACGTCATTGTTGTTTATTGTTTGTTTGTAGTTTAGTTAATAAATGTTTGTGTATAATTATCATCGGTTCTGCCGTGTATTTCTTTGTTTGGGATCTGGAGGTCAATGAAATCAGAATTTACGATTTTCAGCTAAGAGACTGATCAACTTCATTCAATTAAAGTCTCCTTGAGACTTAATTTAGAATGATAATTTTCTCAGTAATCTGAGATGGTGCCCCTTCATTAACGAGTGCAAATTTTAATTGTAAAGTGTAGTTACGCTACATTTAATTGGTGCGGTCGTACGCTACAGTATATATGGTTTTAATTTATATATTAAACTTGTGATTATTTTGAGAATGAGCCCCATTGTGAGTTTTTATGCCTGCTAACAGAATAATCCTTAAATGTTATTTTTAATGCACAGTTACAGTCATAAGAATAGAACAAAGACGTACTACAGGTAATGAAGACAACACAATAATTACTAATATAATGACAAAGTCGGCGACCGGGGACATTAAATAACAAAAGTGTAACCGTTAGATTCCCGTAAAAGTACTTATATCCCGTTACAGAACCGTCAGAGCCAGTGGCAAATTTCAGAAAGTCTAGCCGAGCTAAGGCTGCTGTCAGCGGGGAGCTGTGAGCGCTGACCGCCCGGTAGTAGCTGTCTAACGGGGAGACTCACATCTCCGACATCGTTGGAGTCAATTTTTAAGCAGAATTTATCTTGATAAATTGACCACAGATTTGATGTTTATACAACCACTTTATTGCCTCAAATAATCTTAAAACTACATTTTGTGTCACAGTCAAGGTAGTACCGTGGACAAGTGCGTATATTGAGAAACAGCCACAACCACTCGCGTTAAATGGCTGCTTCTTCTTTTGATTTAATTAGCGGTGACCAAACCAACTTCACATGCGTCACCGCCACCTACCGGACTGGACGCTTAAAATGTACTTCTCTGTTTTTTACCCGTTACGTCCCGTCCTGACAGTGGAGGTGTCCTCACAGTGGAGGTCTGCAGCCAGGTGCCTCTCAAAACATTAACATGTACTCACCGTCTGCGATCGGGGCTCCATCCTGTCCACACCCTGCCTCACAATGTCACGAACGCTCCAAGACTCTGGCGGATCGCGGCCCCCTGATGGCCTGCAGACGACGGGAACTGCTGGGTACAGGGCAGCAGAGCGGAACGCAGCCAGCATGAACGAGCCTGTGAGCCTGTGAGCCTGAGGTCAGGGAGCAGAAACCCTGATGTTTTTCAGATACGAATCTCTCTCACGGCAGAAGTGTAGCAAAAATCACGTGTAAAAATGAGAGCCAATTGTGAAGCCGAACGACTCGTAACTGGGGATTTGTCTGTATTTCCTGCAGATGTGAAGCCGAATAGAAACTTTTCAGCTACGAATATCTTTGTACGCATTGACAACTCTTTGTACGTATGGACAAATCTTATTACATGTACAACTTTTAATAGAGATTAGCATTTTCTTTACACATTTGAAAACCTAATGACAGACAGACAAATCTCAGTTCGCATAGACAAATTCTTTTACACATTGACAAATCTCTCTTCGGACACACAGATTGAAATACAGATAGACAACTCTCCATTCGAATCGACAAATAATTTTGCTACAATAATGCCCTCATATAAGCTCTTCCTCTACATTTATATTTACAATAAACACAAGAGTACCTATGACTGCTGCATCTAAGTACATTTCCCAGAAGCTATTCCTTTTGTTCTGAACCTGTTTGGACTCTTCGTGGATGTGAAGCTGTGATTTTGAAGAGACCCCATGACAGTCGGCAAGCCTCTCTCCATCTGTGTCTCTCTAAGCTTCACAAACTTTTTACTGAAGACACGATTATTTTTGGTTTCTTGGTACAAAGAAATATTTGTATAGCACTTTTCACAGACAGCAGTCACAAAGTGCTTCACAGTAAAAAAAAGAGAGAGAGAAAAAAACCCATATATATATATAAATATATATATATTTATATATACACACACACACACACACACACACACACATGAGAAATATATATATATATATATATATATATATATATATCTATATCTTATATATATATATATATATATATCTCTTTACTCTATACATATATATATATCTATATATATATATACATACATACATACATACATATACACATAAATAAAAAGGGTCATGTAGACAAATATGTAGAATAAAATACAACCAAGCACAACAATGGGTCAGTTTGGACTAGAATGCTGCTCAAACAGATATGTTTTAGGTGCTTTTTGAAAGTATCCACTAAGCCCAGAGAGCGCAGGCCTAAAGGAAGTTTGTTCCCAAGGCGCGGCGACTTTGAAAGATCGGTCTCCCTGAGTTTTAAAGCAAGTTCGAGGAACCACCAGCAGGTTCTGCCCAGATGACCTCAGGCTTCGAGCTGAGCTGTACAGCTTGATTAAGTCAGCGATGTAAGTAGGAGCCTGACTACGTAGGGCTCGGAAGGTCAGCACTAAGATTTTAAATTGGACATGGTACACAACAGGAAGCAAATGAAGAGATTTTAAAATGGGTGTAATGTGGGACCTCCTGTTGGTGCTGGTCAACAGCCTCGCAGCTGAGTTTTGGGCGTACTGAAGGCGAGCCAGGTCTTTCTTTTTGAGACAGGTGAACAGCCTGTTACAGTAGTCTAGCCGCAAGGACACAAATGCATGAATAATCATTTCAAGCTCATGTACATCCCATGATCCACATTTAGCAGGAAAATAGAAAAACCACAACATGATGTTGGAAATCTGACACCACCTCATGTAAATATACTCTTTTACGGCTGTTCTCATGACAGATCCGTGTCCTCTTTCTTCTTCCAGAAGCCATCAAAAGAAAAGTAATACAACAGTGGATCCAGGCAGCAGTTCACAGTAACAATACATAACAATGGCAAATGAACCCGATCATCAGTTATAAGTAAACCAAATGACGAAGGCAAGAAACAAATGGTGAACATGACCAAGTTCAGGACAAAAATCAGCATTACATTTAACTTGTTCTTGACCTTTGCAGAGTCACTCAGATGATTGCGTAGAGTCCACGACACCATAGCAGTGCACACAATGTTGACTGCCAGCAGAATGAGCACTAACACAATCAGAAAATAAGCCACTGGTGATGTTTTAGGACCCTTATGACGTGGTACAAAACAAGACAGGGCAGTGTCGTTGTTTGAACCTCTTGAGAAGTCCACAATCTTTGGGATGTTGATCACCAACACAAACAGCCAAATGAGTCCGGCACCTTTCCAGGCGTTGGAAGAGGTTCGAATATGTCGTGACCTCAGAGGATAAACTACAGCCAGCAGCCGGTCCACGCTGATGACAGTGATGAAGATGGGGCTGGAGCAGATGTTGATATTAAAGAGCGTCTGTACACTGAGGCACACTGTGCTGCTTAGAGGCCAGGTACCTGTGGCGTAGAAGTAGACCCTCAAGGGCAAGGAGATGGCGAGCAGCAGGTCTGAGGTCGCCAGGTTGACCATGAAGACGGCGCTGGGTGACTTGAGGCTGTGGCGGCGAAGCAGAATCCACAGCGACACGGCGTTGAGAGGCAGACCGAGGACCAAGATGCAGCCAAAGAGCGCAGCGTACACCGGCTGTGGCTCAACCACTTCGTCAATGGTGCTGTTCATGTCGGCTTTTTGAGCAGAGCAACGTCTCTGAGTTATTGAGTGAATATTGCAGTCTGTCACACCTCTCAGCACTTCCTCCTTCTGCTCTTTATCTGTGTGAACTGATCAGAGATTAAATTTAGGGGGCAGGTGTTAGCAATGGAACAGGAAACTCTCATGACTCAACTCAAGAGTTGTTGTGACTGATGTGAAATAGTCCACAGTTTACATCCTTTTGGTTTTATGCAGTTTTCAAATGTGATACCCTGTTAATCAACATATTGAGATATAAAACACAGGTCATCATAATGGCACAATGCAGGTTACATGACATACACTTAAAACAAACTTTAACTCAAAGGTGTAGTTTTATTTTTAGCACAACTCGATGTGCAACTGTTGTTTATCCAAAGGTTTCCTTGGTACAAGCTCTTCGGTGGCAATAATAACAACAGTGAATCCTTTATTCTTGTACCTCTGTGTCTCTTCTGGTACATTGTTCCTGCTGTTCAACAGAACCACTGCATTTCTTCACTCACCTGATGCCACATTAAAAGATGACCCACATAGAAACGTCTGTGGTCCTGAAAGGGAAACTTTCCAAACTCCTCTAGCGCTGCCACCGCTGTGACGACGGGATCGGACCAGTGTTGTGAGGAAAGTGAGAGTACGGTGACGCACAGCCTCCACCGTCTGTAGCTGTGGTTTTAATCAAAAGCTCAAGAGGAAGCTTCACGATGATATTCAGTGTGATAGTGACGATAATCAAGACGCATGTTCAACAAACATCTGGAAAATTGAGAAGAAAAAGAAGAAGAAACCTTTATTTGTCATGAATAAATGTTGTTTTTGCATATCCCAGATGGGGTCTGAGCACAGGGTCAGCCATGGTACGGCGCCCCTGGAGCAGGAAGGGTTAAGGGCCTCGCTCAAGGTCCCAACAATGGCTGCTTTGGGGTTTGATCCTCTGACCTTCTGATCAGCAGCCCAAAAGAGGGACGATTGGATTTGAACCCAACTCTTCCAGATGACGGACCATGACCCTACCCATTGAGCCAGAGGACATTCTCAATGCTTGTCTTACCAAAAATGATGCAAGAGAAAGAAAAACGTTTTCCTTGAATGCATGCAGCAAAGATTATGAGCCAGTGTGTCCTATGTAGCTTGAGTTACACTACTATAGCATAATTTATGAGTTTAATCTAAATGTGCAAACTACTGTAGATATTTTACTAGCTGTAGAGTAGTCTGGCCAAAAAAGGTGAAGGAAGGTGGGAGGCAGGCAGACTCAGACTTCTTGAACGCAAAGACTTTATTTTACAGTGCTTCTCGTTTGATTTGAGATTCAAAGTGAAAAAAAACAAAACAAATATTATTTTTAAATTAATCCACAGCTACTCAAAAAGATGTCACAGTTCGGCAGCACAGCCAATCATCTCTCTCTGGAAGGAGCATATCCTAGTGATGGTCCTCTGACACCCGAAGCTCCGACACATGCGCGGTAGCTCATGAAGCAAATGTCTCGAACCACTGTGCCGAGGCGTGGTTTGGTCACGTGACTTGTGACGTTTGAAGCAGTTGAGCGCTTCGAACGTTAACAAATCAGCTGATGGGTTCGGTTTAACGTGTGAATCACTTGGCTTGATCGAGTGCGCTCCGGGACAGGAGATCCCTGTTTAGAGTCGTTCATCTGAATTTTTTAGTAGGTTGGTTTTGTTGCTGTTGTTGCCGTTAGTTACTCTGAGAGTTAGTCGTGTTATATCAGATTGTGTATTTTGTAGAGAATCAGTGTAGATAGATATACACTAATCCGACGAGCGATTTGTGTATGGCGCCATCTTGAGGTGCCGCCATTACTGGAGTGTTGTTTACAAAACCCACGAAACTGCAGCGTTGACAGACACCACGCAACAGACGCCGGTAACATGAGTGACAGTCAGCGAAAACATGGCTAACTGGATCGATGATGTTAGACAATGGCCCCCAGTAACAGAAAATGGTAAATTATTAGTGATTAGTGATATTAGCGATTGCTTATGGTGTTAGCTTGAATATGTATGTTGTGCTAACTGTACACTAGCAGGGTTTCCCCCAGTGCTTTATAAGCCTGGCGGGCCGCCAGGCTTTCCTTACCCCCCCACCAGGCTAAGCGTCACTTGTTCATTTATTTTAAATAGGATTTTATGCACCAAAACAGTGATAACAAGACGGTAAACAGAGCTTTTAACAGCATCTCGCGATACAGTGGAAACCGCAATTGTGACATTTTATGGTCGATACGTGAACTTTTTCCGAAGTCGGAGGAGACGATGAGCCGCTCGTTCACCTCCAGGCCAAGGGGAGTTCATCCCGACCGAGCAGCGGCTCCATGATGAGGCAGAGCCAGTGGAGTTAGCACGGATGTTAGCACGTCGTTGGAGCAGCCTTCTGCGAGCCGCGATGGTAAACATCGAACTAGCAGATTTAATCTAAAATGGTTAGCTGACCCTAAATTTAGCGGATGGTTCTACCAGACCCAGTATGGTAAACCCAGATGGATTGATGCACTGATCCAACCTGAACCATATGCAGGAATAAGTAGAAGAGGTCACACAGCACAGCAGACCTGTTCAGCTGTTCAGTTCAGTTGATTACGGAACATGTGTTCCCACTCGACATTGTAAACAAAGCAGAGAGTCTAATGTAAAACGGCAACTTTCGCAGAAAAGACGCACACACGAATGACTGAAAGTAAGCGCAACACTCCAGTAATGGCGGCTGGGTAACTTCCGGTCAGTTTGCTCGGATTTGTCTATAAAGTAGCCACACACTTCCTGTGTACTCCAGCCTCATTTGTGCCGTGTGAACGGATTTTTTTCCAAGGATGGGGAAACAGTCTCTAAAAGAAGTAGGGGGTATCTGAATATTCGGTTGTTGTAGTGGTATCCAAATAAACCCCAGCCGCCGTCACCTGGCTGAACATCTGCTCCAGCGGCACGCGCTTCGGGAGGCGGAAAAGCAGCCGACACACTGCTGCTGTGCCACCGCTATCCCATATCCATGCTAATGTCATTGGATTCCAACGATGAATATATAACAGATATTGCTATTCAGACCAGCCCTAAAAGAAGAAACCACTTGAGTCGGAAAACTGTGGATAAACTGTTGTCTCTTCATAAAAACTCACAGCCAGTTACACAAACACACCCACATGAACCTCTTTACCCTCTGAACCCCAAAACATACTTTGTCAAAATCCATAATATAATCTATAGATGCACCAACCCAATGTGAAAATGACATCAGGCTGTATTTGTAGAGCCCATCTCATGAATATAGCAGCACCACTTAAATGTTTCATAACACAAAATATCAGTGAGGAGTGTATAAGGTTACAAACAGACATGCCAAATAAAAAAAAAAGATCTTTAATAGTTATTGTTATTATTATTGTTATTATTGTATCCACTAGAAACCATACAGTCATCTAGTGTGGTCCAACAGGAATGTGAATGGCGAATAAAATTCAAAACAATCCATGAACCTATCAATACCACGTCTGTATTGCACTTCATTTTATTGACCACTAGATGTCCTACTCGAGCACTGTGTGTCATTGAAGCCTCGAGTAATGAACCATGTTTTGAAAAAAGTGTCGAAGCTTCAACGAAGCCTCGATGCCCCATCACTAGCATATCCCTACCCTCATATACGCTGCTCAATTCACACCTACTCACTTCAGCTCTACCATCATTAAGCATGGGGGCCTATTCTATAACTTGGAGACAAACAAATCTGTAAACAACATCACTGTACACACTACAAACCTGCAAGCATTTCTAAACGTCTCCCTGAAAGCTAAATATGTCAAATCAATGCTGACTGATGCCTTTTAATAGAAAAGAAACATTTATCAAGAAGTAAAAAAAAACCCTCCACTTGGTCTGGCCCAGTGATGTCACTACTCTGACATCACCATAAATCCAGGAAGTGCTGGGCCGGCCTCCTCCCAAAGAGGAATCCTGCACATGGTGAGTCAGAGCAAACAATTAAACCACATTTGACCTGTAACTTAATAAAGGAAAAGAATTAATGGCTAAAAAAAATACACAAAATGGAGTAAAATGTACAACAATTGCCTCCATGGTTTACAGTAGAAGTAGAGAGGACCATGAAATACTGCAGTTACATCTACATTGTGTATTTAGTTAAATTCAACCACTGCCTGGAGAAAGTGAAGTGTTCATCTTAACTCTCCCTAACAGTCAGTGCGGTTCTTAATGGAGGCACCACAACCTGAGTGTGTTTGTGTTCAGCTCTGTTCTGTTCTTTTACCCTTTAAACTTCTACTTTATTGTCCATGAAGTAATGTGTCATCAAACCCCAAGAACTGTTGTTCTGCTGAAGTTTCGTCGACTCGCTCAGGCTTGTCGTGCCACCCTGGGCAAATCTGCATCCACTCACGTCGTTTCTAAATGAATGCTGCATCTGAAACTCAATGCGTTCTGTCTGAGTGCACCTGTAATTAATCTAAGCTGCCTGCTGGACGTAACATTACAGCCTCAAAATGCTGCACTAGTTCTTTATTTTGTTCTATGAAGTTACTCGGGTATGAAATGCAGTTGGCATATTTATATCTCTCGAATCAAATGTTAACTCACTGTTGTTATTATTATACACTGATCAGGCATAACATCATGACCACCTGCCTAGTATTGTGTTGGTCTTATGTGGTCCAGAATGCTCTGAACCATTAGACCAGAGGACCTCTCAGGGGGTCCTATGGGGTCTGGAACCACTGGATCATTTGGGTGCTCTGGCTTGTGCAGTGGGGCCTCTGTCAATCCAACTTGTTCCACTGCATCCTGTTGATGCTTGATCAGAATGGGCTGTAGGAAGTCTGGAGGTCACATCCATAGACATATATACGTAGACGCCGCATTGACTGTGGAGGGACGTGCCTAAAGCTCCGCCATCTTGGTACAGGGCTAGCAGAGGGGGGAGTGCATGTGCGTCTATGGAGGCAAGAGGTACTCTACAGTCTTAAAGTAGAATTATTCACTGAATTTTCGACCGATTTCCAAACGGTTTGGTTTGTTAAAAAGTCACACATTTAGCTTTGACACAGGATGCTTGGATGCTTTTGTTCTATTTATGTCTGCCTGTCTGTCCTCCATGTCTGACGTTTGTAAAAAACAATATATGTTGACAACATAGACAACCAAGATGGCCGCCGCGTAGACACGTTGGCTCCCATCGGCAGCGGCAGTCAACGTGGCGTCTACGTATATATGTCTATGGTGACATCAACATGTTGGACCATTGTCATGTTCCTCCACATGTTCCTGATTGGTTGGTGTTGTTGCCATGTGGTGGGGTGCATTTTCATCCAGTGACATTTGGGATTTCCATCAGCATGAGGGAGTGTGTTTGTTGTAGGACAATGTTTATTTGGGTGTCTAAGTCTGATCAAGGTTTTCCATCAGAACACCACATAGTACCAATATGATCAATGTTATTCACTTCACCTGTCAGTGGTCATGTAACTGCTAAATACCCACCTCTGAGACGATTATTGAAATAGATGACATCAAATGAAGTCATGGAACAGCTCTTCTCATTGCTTGTCCAAACCGATGCAGGTCAAGAAATGGAAAAACTCCTCTTGTAGCTCAAACATTACAAAAAAAGCCATTACAAAGCAGAGAGGGTCGAATTACATGACCGGCCGACGCTGTATTTTGCTGAGCAGTTTATATTTAGCTTCCTGGGGACTGTCTATATAAAGGGAGCTGCAGAGTGACGAGATCCTCCTGAGTCTTTGCGTTGTGGATTTACATTAAGTTTAGTGTGAGTTGATGGTTTAAGATGCTTTTCTCACCGGTCCACTGTCTCATCCCTCTGCTGCTCTTCAACAGTGTTGATTCCGGTGAGTTGATGAATGTCTACGTACATTTTTAGTTTCATCCATCATTCTTGAATTTATAATGTGAGGACTTCAGTCAGCGTTCAGTCTGAAGATCTGCTCCGAGCGTGCCCAGTAAACCTCGTCTACCGCTCCTGTCTTGCCAATCAGCTTGAGTTTGAAACCTCTTGGTCCGACCTGTGTTGATGATCTTGCACCCCGTTATACTTGTATGCAAGTTTAGTTATGTTTGTAGTCCAGCTAGAAGGGATAATGAGCTAGATGGGGATGGTGAAGGGGGGTCTCTTGGGAAACTGTTGTCCGATTGTGCCTGAAATAGATCATTGTGACATGACCATCACAGTAGGCTTAGTGGAATAAAGGAAAATGTAATTCACCTGGTCATTTCCAGAACAGAGCTGTCATCTGGTGCATGTTGGGCTCATGCAAACTGTGGTCAAGCCTCACCGTTTTCTTGCTCTCTTTTTCCTGCTTCCTTTCTCCGGCAGGTCGGATTCTGAGGACCGTCAAACAGCGTGTCCGTGACTTCCAGCTGCAGAAGAGCAAGCAGCTCCTCCTGACACTCTCGGCCGGCGGTCGGCGACACGTGAAGGAGGCCTGGATTCGCCAGCCTCTGGATCACTTCGACCGGCAGAATGCTGACACCTTCGCTCAGGTAGAGAGAGATCAGACGGAGATCAAAACAAATACAGTCGTGTGAAAAGAGAAGAAGAAGTATCTGACATATTTATGACGTGCAGCGGCTGAAAACGCGGTGGTAGAATTCAGCAGTAGTGTTTTAACCATGTAGTCAACCCAGATATCAATAGATTAGTGGAAAAGTAACTACACCCTTGGCACCAGGAGCTAGTATTATCCCTTCTTGTAGGTATTTTGCAGAACTGTCCATCATTTCTGACCACATCAGGGTTTCCTTGCATGTGCTGCCTGTTCAAATCTGTGACTAGGCCGCTGCATTTCCTCGACTCGACTGTAAAAGTCCAGTTCGATGATAAAAGAAATCTTCCATCTCTTCTTTGATCTCATATCGTACCAGAGGGCCGTGTTTTATTTAAAGCATCAAAAGACGCCATCGTGTCACTTCTGAGGACTGTTTTGACGGCAGTGAAGCTGATGAAGGAGCTGCCTTGTCAGCTTCAGTCACATGAAAAGGCTGCAGCAGAACAAGTCGTCCAGAGAAATCAGGACTGGATCCACCTTCTCGTCGCTCCAGATCCACCAGGCGGGGATGAGATGGCGTCTCCTGACAACGTGAATTGAAGTGTTCGGCTTCGTTTAGCTCTCAGGGCCATTTGAGGCTGCCAGTGTGCAAATGTGCAGCGTTAAGGATTACTCAGGCTGCGCTGAAAAAGCTTCTCTTTCTTTATTCTAGTAAATGTCTCCGTCTTCCTGTCTTCCAGAGGTTCTTCGTGAACGATGCCTACTGGCAGCGCCCCGACGGTCCAGTGTTTCTCTTCATTGGAGGAGAAGGGCCCATCTTTGAGTTTGATGTTCTGGCAGGTACTCAAAGATGCAGCACACGTCTTCACCTGTACAAAAACACGCTTTTAAAGGTCAGACCGGCCAAAAAAAAATTCCCAACACATCCTCAGAAATTGTGAAACAAAAGTGCAAACACCTTAAATGAAGCGTTGCATTGCTAGTAAGGGGATACTTGTTGGAAAGGCTTCATCTCGTTCTGCTCTAAATGGTATCAGTACACAAATATATAGGAAGAGGAGAAAATGAGAAGAGAAAAAACTGAGAGTCATACTCTCAGTTTTTCATTTATCACTAATCATCATTCTCAAACTTGTTACTCAGTGGATTTTGGACTATTGATGGGGAAAAAACTAGACATTACATTGGATTACAGCAAACTGTGATGGACATTTTTCACCAGTTTTGGAGACATATTAATCTACAAAATATGCAAAATATAGCAAAATAATTAAAATAATCATTAGTTGCAAGTTTATATAGCATATTTACATAAACTTATATATATAAACCTTTATCTTTCCTGTGAAAAAGTAATTGCCCCCCTGAACCTAACAACTGGGTGGTCCCTTGTTAAATGTTGGTTCCAGCTTGTGATCAGTCTTTTCCATCACCATGGAGGAATGTTGGTCCACTCTTCTCTGCAGAATAGTTTTAATTCAGTCACATTAGATGGTTTTCCATCATGAACTGTCCTTTTAACATCTTACCACAGCATCTCAATTAGATTCAAGTCCAGACTTTGACTCGGCCACTCCAGAACCTTCATTTAGTTCTTCCTGAGCCCCTCAGAGGTGGACTTGCTTGTGGTCTTTGGGTCTTTGTCTTGCTGCATGAACCATCAGTGTTGAGCTTCAGGTCATGAACTGATGGTGGAGATTCTCCAGGAGGATTTTCTGATAGAGAGCAGAATTCATGGCTCCATCAGTGATGACAAGTGGTCCAGGTCCTCCAACCATCACACTACCACCACCATGGTTCACTGTTGGTAGATGTTCTTCTGGTGGATGCAGTATCAGCTTTACACCAGATGTAACGGACCCATGTCTTCTAAAAGTTCCACCTTTGACTCATCGGTCCACAGGATGTTATCCCAAAAGTCTTGGAGCTCATCCAGATATTTTAACCTATATAACCTTTTTGGTCAGTAGTGGTTTGATCCTTCAACTCTCCATGGATCCATTTCCTCCCAGAGTCTTCCTCATTGTGGAATCATGTAGACGGACCTTAACTGAGGCCAGTGAGGTCTGCAGGTCTTTAGATGTTCCTCTGGGTTCTTCTGTGACTCCTGGATTAGATATGGATGCTTTTGGAGACATGCTGGTGGTTGGTCCACTCCTGGGAAGGTCCACCACTGTTCCATGTTCCTCCATTTGTGGATAAAGTCTCTCACTGTGCTTCTCTGGAGTCCCAGAGCCTCAGCAATGGCTTTGTAACCCTCCAGACTGATGGACGTCAGCGACTTTGTTCCTCATCTGTTCTTGGATCTCTTTAGAACGTGGCATCATGTGCTGCTTTAGAGACCCTTTAGCTGCTTCACAAAACCAGACAGGTTCTATTAGTGATGTTTAGATCCAACAAGCCTGGCAGTGATCATACGTGGGTGTGGCTGGATGAAACTGAACCCAACTGACAAATGAATTTGGTCGATTGGTAGCTAAGGGGGCAATTACTTTTTACATAGAGCAAGATGGGTTTAAATCTTCATTTAAAACCTGCATTTTGTGTTTTCTATGGTTGTCTTTGTCTCACATTAAAATCTGTTTGATGATCTGAAACATTTAAGTGTGATAAACATGCAAAAATGGAAGAAATCTGTAGGGGGGCAAATACTTTTATATTTAAATTTTCACTTGTGTTGTTTTCACGACACATGCAGCTGTTGTAAATCGACATGCTCTGACCTCGTTATTTGCTCAATTATCTCACCAGTATTTCCTGCTTTTACCAAGCTTTAATTAGGTCGTACCTCATGTTTTTTTCTTGCTTGCTTCATCATCTGCCACATTTTTCGGCTGCGGTTCAATCTAATAAACAAACTGTGATGATGGCAAATTAACTGAAATGAACCCTTGACATGATTTTTCCACTGTTCTGCCTGCAAACCATCACCTTTACACACCTGTCGGGGATTGACGGTGCAGACGGTCATTGCCTCGTCTCACACTTCAACAGCTTTGTTCGGTTTTAATCCTCTCCCACGCTGCAGTTCGCGCTGAGATGATCAAAACCTCGCCGCGGCCTGAATCTTATCTGCTCTGAACACATTTTCCTAGGTCACCATGCCGACATGGCCGAGGAGCACCGGGCCCTGCTCCTGGCTCTGGAGCACCGTTTCTATGGCGACAGCATCAACCCCGACGGCCTCAAAATGGAGAACCTGGCCGGCCTGAGCAGCCAGCAGGCGTTAGTGTTAGCTCTGTGTGTGTGTGCAGTTTGTGGCTTTCACAGCTTTCACTCCACTTTTCTCCCCACTTCCTCCGTCTTGTTGCATCTGTACGTGCATCTGTCTCTTTTCAGTTTCTTATTGTTGATTCAGTTCGCTTTTTTCTCTTCATGCACGTGTGATTATTAATGTTTTAGTAATTAGTTTGCCTCCAATAACTTAGCAACAAATCAATTTAGCATTTTCTGCATCATGGGCACCTCCCAGCCAATCACATGGACGTGGACATGTGGGAATTTCAAGCTCCTTTAAAAGCTAAATCAAACCAAAATTAAAGCTGCAAGCAGCGTCGGACGGGCCCTCGCTCCCCTGCACAACCGCTGTGGAGACGATAGGAATGTCTATAGCATCCAATTGTGTTTGTCTCATCCTGCTCTGCACATGTACCAAATTTCATGTTTGTAGGATAAAGCAGTGATTTTATATGAGTATTTGAATATTTGTAGGGGGCGCTGTGGAGCCGTTTGACCACGCCCATTCCTGAATTGTATATCAAACGTTAGGTTTTGAGATTTGTGAGGATTTGTGTGGCTTTGGTGATTTTACGTGGATCCCTTCACCTCCGTAACCCATTTCGTTCCATATGGCGAATTTATTCAAAATGGCCGCCATGCCACGCCCACACCGTGTGACGCACCACAAGATTTTAATAACTTTTCATCCTGGATGGGTCTAGATGCCACACAGCGAATTTGGTGAAGATCGGATAAAAATCCTGGGAGGAGTTCGTTAAATTCCAATGCCTGCGCACCACATGCTGTAGGGGGCGCTGTTGAGCTTTTTTTGAAATTTCAACAGCAGGAATTTTTTTTTCTCTTGGGCGACTGAACCTGTGTACCAAATTTCATGAGTTTACGTGAAACTAGCCGTATTAACTCCACTAAAGCCCAATTTTCAAGGTGGCGCTATTGAGTCATTTTGCCATTCATATGTGTAATTCCCCCAAAATATCAAATTTTTCACCAGTCCTGATGTGTGGGCCAAATCTGGGGAGTTT
Organism: Dascyllus trimaculatus; assembly: GCA_024666655.1. Lineage (NCBI taxonomy): Eukaryota > Metazoa > Chordata > Actinopteri > Pomacentridae > Dascyllus > Dascyllus trimaculatus. The sequence goes on from CM045453.1 coordinate 7,030,659, forward strand.
TTGAGCATGTTTAGGGGGTCAAATTGGGGTTCAATAGGGAACAATAGGGTCCTTGCACTGTAGTGGTGTGTTTTTGCAGGCCTTTTGCATGTCAGGCTCTCCATGTCTTTGCATCTGTACGTCCCATGTGAACCAAAAGTACAGTTATTTTTGTGTGTTTTGCCCTCTTCGGTTCAGGCTCGCCGACTTGGCTGCGTTCCACCAGTACATCAGCCGGAGCTTCAATCTGACTCACAGGAACACCTGGATCAGCTTTGGAGGCTCGTACTCTGGAGCTCTGTCCGCCTGGTTCCGAGGAAAGGTCGGATATGACGTTCGAAAACATTTAGAGTCACTTGAAGCGTAGGGCTCTCTGCTTAAAGACGTGGCGCCTCACAAACTTTTACTTTAAATAATAATTCTGTAACAGGCAGTGATGGACGCTGTGGTTGTTTTTGTTTGTTCTGCATCATTTTGCAAAAACATATTAATCAGAAGCTCTGCGTAGAAGTTCACTGATAGGAATCGGCCGGTCTAGAAGAGCCGCCGTGTGAGTGGACAGGCAATACGTCATAAAGGTCGCTCCTTCGCTCGCTTAGATAAGAAAGGAAATCTCCTTTTAAATACTCGACGAATTCATCACCTGCTGCTTAGAAACCTCCAAGTTCACCTACTGAAGAAAGATGTTCGTCTCAACCTGTGAGAGTCCATCCGGTGCACCTATTAGTTTTCCTTTCTAAGCCAGGTATCTATTAATCAGTCTCTCAGCTTTCTGCCCATTCATTCCACACTGGAAATAGAAGTTCGCCATTGGACATGATAGAGTCCCTTGGAAGCCCATTTCCACCAGGGTGATGGGAAAAAAGTAATTATAATGACATTATAATGAGAAACTTTGCTGAAAGAAAGATTTAGAAATGCTCAAAAGTTTCAAATGCCTGTTTCCTCATACATTGATCAGCCTCAGCATCCTGACCACTGACAGGTGAAGTGAATAACATGGATCATATTGGTACTATGTGGTGTTCTGATGGAAAACCTTGATCAGACTTAGACACCCAAATAAACATCGTCCCACAACAAACACACTCCCTCATGCACGTGGAAATCCCAACAACACCAACCAATCAGGAACATGTGGAGGAACATGACAATGGTCCAACATGTTGATGTGACCTCCAGACTTCCTACAGCCCATTCTGATCAAGCATCAACAGGATGCAGTGGAACCATTTGGATTGACAGAGGCCCCACTGCACAAGCCAGAGTAGCCAAAGGATCCAGTGGTTCCAGACCCCATAGGACCCCCTGAGAGGTCCTCTGGTCCAGTGGTTCTCAACTGGTCCAGCCTCAGGACCCACTATGTCTCTATTAATAACGGTCGCGACCCAAATTGTTGAAGTTTGCTGTTCCTGTTAACAAATTAAGGTTTATTTGGGTGTAGCCTCAACGGATTTTGATACAATTCAGGAAAATTTTGGCCTATTTTTTTGCTAATTTTGTATATTTTGGACGCTTTTGCCAAGTTTTGGGTCATATTTTGGCCCATTTTTGGCCCATTTTCGTATATTTTTGGGACGTTTTAGCATAAATTTCCCCAATAAGCTGGCAGAACCAAATCTAGAGGTCAATATTGGCCAACTACTGGTGTCACCACTAAATATCCTGCTATTGAAAGCAAACTGTGTCATAATAAGAAACACATCCTTTAAAATAAAAGACTTTATACCACTACTTTTTTTTGTTGGGGGGGGGGGGGATGCTTCTGCGACCCTCTACAAATGGCTTTGCGACCCACTTTTGGGTCCCGACCCACCAGTTGAGAACCACTGCTCTGGTCCATGCCCAATGGTTCAGACCCCATAAGGGGACCAGCAATATTAGGCAGGTGGTCATGATGAATGAGTAGCACTGCAAAGCACTTTGAGAACCACTAATGCAGAAAGACGACTTATAAGTGCAGAAAGACTGACTGAGACATGGATTTACAAATCATGATGTCTTAGTGGTTTTAAAGAAGTAAGACGTGTCAAGCTTTGGATTTGAACATGTGCTACTTATTAGTTGGATTAGTTGACTGTCGGTCTTCTCATATCTTGATCTCCAGTCTTTTATTGGTTGTTAAAAGGCACTAGATGCATTCTGAGGGTACAGACCACACATTATGAATACAACTGTCTATATATTAATTCACTTTTATCTCTTGTCTCCATTCTCTTTGACTCCCCAGTTTCCTAATCTGGTGTATGGAGCTGTGGCCTCCTCTGCTCCGGTCAAGGCGAAGCTGGACTTTTCCGAATACAACAACGTAAGCAGCCACGTTTCACGGTTCCAGTACGAGCATCCTGCCAGGACTAACGCAAAACAAAGAAACCAAAACTGAAAGCAAACGTTAACAAAACAACGCTCACATGTTAACAGATTATATGTTTTCTTTCCATTTGCATCCATAAAAGCGTTTCTCACCAACAAAGCGGGTAATTATAGCAAAAAATAACGATAAAGTCACTGTTTTATTTTCATTTTTAATTATTTTGCAACCTAGTTTTAAAAGGCTGATTCTAAACGCCTCTTCTCAGGTTGTTAAACTTGAACTACAAAAGGAATATTTACCAAGAGCTTGACCTCGGTGTCGTCAGTTTGCCTTCATCTCTGCTCACAGAACTGCAGCTTGATATAAGATAAGATGAAACTTTATTGGTCCCTCCTAGAAAGATGCAGGACGAGGGCTATAAAATAAAGACAAAAACACCAGGCATGACGAACCTACATATATGACAGTGAATTTACATACGGATATGTACATTTATGATAGGGAGACTTTGCATGTAGATATGTGCACATATGACATGATGAATTTACATAAATACAGGTTTGACTTGGAGGATAATGGACCCACAGCTCTGTTATTGCAGTGGTAACATTACAAATGAAAATCTGTAAGAGAACTCTGTTATATCTTGTTGATTGACCGGCTTGTTACCAATCATTCTACTAATTTCCTTCTCAACCACACATTTTCCACTTCCTGTGTTTCAGGTTGTTGGCCTGGGGCTGGTGAACGAGGTGGTCGGAGGCTCAGAGAAGGTGTGAAGGTCCTATGACGGTCATTGAATCCTGTCTGCTGCTCGTTCTGTTGAATTCACCCTCATCCTCTTCCTGCAGTGTCTGGCTAAAGTGCGGGAAGCGTTTGCTGCAGTGGAGGCGGCCCTGATGGGTGGAAACATCAGCCAGGTGGCCAAAGACTTTGGCAGCTGTCAGATCCCCAAAGATCACGACGACCAGGTGATGGCTTTGGGTTGTTTCTAAGGAGTTGTTAAGTTTTAACAAAGGGAGGCAACGCACAGGCTGCTCTACCTTGTTTGGGCGTTTTTGTAAGGATTTAAATGCTGATGTAATGAATTTTCCACACTTGATTGTTCAACATGCGAGCGCTAAACAGGACTTTGAATCATACTATTGGACAACAACTATAATCTACATGTTGCACAAAGCAAACTTGGTGTTTAAATCACAGGTTTCAACCCTTTAATCAACAACATAGGTTCCAAATGAGCTCATTTAGATTTTAAAACTAGATGTACAGTATTAAAAGAGCTTAATATTGTTGTACATACAGTACAATGCAGACTACTACTATTAGTTGAATTTCAATCAACTGTATTACTTTTAGTTGAATATTTAAACCATTTATTTTACTTTTTATCTTTTCTGTACTACTTTTGGTTTTATTTGCTGTTTATCTGTCGGCTTATTAGCTGTTTTTTTCATTACTTTTACCAATGTCCACAATTTATCTACTACTGTTAGCTAGCTACAGTTTTAGCTTCATTATTTACCCATTAGCCTACTAGCATTTGAACTATGTTCATTACTTTTAGCTCTTTTAACCTGTTGTGCATTTTAGCAGTTTATTTTCTGTTTATTCATTAATTATCGTCAACATATAATTATTACTTTTAGCTAGCTGTTTTTTATTTGTCCATTATTCTCAGATAATTATTTCAACCATTTAGCCTAGCCATTAGCCTATTTAGCCAAATATTTCAACTTCATGCTCATTACTTTAAGATCTTTTAACCTGTTGGGCATTTTAGCTAGTTATTTTTTTTAGCTAGCTGTTTATTGTTTATCCATTAATCTGAGCTAATTATTTCAATAATTTAGCCTAGCCGTTAGCCTATTAGCTAAATATTGTAACTTCATGTTCATTATCTGTAGCTCTTTTAACCTGTTATGCATTTTAGCAGTTTATTTACAGTTTATTGCCATTATTTTTTGCTAACTTTATGATTTATCCATTATTCTCAGCTAATTATTTCAACCATTTAGCTTAGCCATTAGCCTATTAGCTCAATATTTCAACTTCATGTTTATTACTTTTAGCTCTTTTAACCTGTTGTGCATTTTAGCAGTTTATTTACTGTTTATTCATTAATTATCGTCAACCTATATTACTTTTAGCTAGCTGTTTTTTATTTGTCGATTATTCTCAGATAATTATTTCAACCATTTAGTCTAGCCATTGGCCTATTTAGCCAAATATTTCAACCTCATGCTCATTACTTTAAGATCTTTTAACCTGTTGTGCATTTTAGCAGTTTATGTACTGTTTATTCATTAATTATCGTCAACCTATAATTATTACTTTTAGCTAGCTGTTTTTTATTTGTCGATTATTCTCAGATAATTATTTCAACCATTTAGTCTAGCCATTAGCCTATTTAGCCAAATATTTCAACCTCATGCTCATTACTTTAAGATCTTTTAACCTGTTGGGCATTTTAGCTAGTTATTTTTTTTGCTAGCTGTTTATTGTTTATCCATTAATCTGAGCTAAGTATTTCAATAATTTAGCCTAGCCGTTAGCCTATTAGCTAAATATTGTAACTTCATGTTCATTATCTGTAGCTCTTTTAACCTGTTATGCATTTTAGCAGTTTATTTACAGTTTATTGCCATTACTTTTTGCTAACTGTTTATGATTTATCCATTATTCTCAGCTAATTATTTCAACCATTTAGCTTAGCCATTAGCCTATTGGCTCAATATTTCAACTTCATGTTCATTACTTTTAGCTCTTTTAACCTGTTGTGCATTTTAGCAGTTAATTTACTGTTTATTTATTAGTTATCGTCAACCTACTTTTAGCTAACAGTTTATTTATCTATTATTCTTGGCTAATTATTTCATACATTTAGCCTAGCCATTAACCTGTTAGCTAAATCTTTCAACTGTTCATTGCTTTTAGCACTTTTAACCTGTTGTGCATTTTAGCATATTGTTCTTAGCTAAGTGTTCGTTATTTATCCAATGTTCTCAGCTAATCAATTCAAACATTTAGCCTAGCTTTTAGCTAAATCTTTCAACTGTTCATTGCTTTTAGCGCTTTTAACCTGTTGTGCATTTTAGCCGTTTATTTACTGTTTATTCATTGCAAATCTTTCATCAACCTACAACCATTTCTTTTTGCTAACTGTTGATTATTTTTTCATTATTCTCAGCTAATCAATTCAACCATTTAGCCTATCCATTAGCCTGTTAGCCAAATATTTCAACTTCATGTTCATTACTTGTAGTTCTTTTAACCTGTTGTGCATATTAGCAGTTTATTTACTGTTTATTCATTAATTATCGCAAATCTTTAGTCAACCTGCAATCATTACCTTTAGCTAACTGTTTGTTATTCATTATTCTTAGCTAATCATTTCCAGCGTTGAGCCTAGCCATTAGCCTATTAGCCAAATATTTCAACATTGTGTTCTTTACTTTTACCTCTTTTAATCTGTTATGCATTTTAGCAGTTTATTTACTTTTAGCTAACTGTTTATTATTCATGCATCATTCTCAGCTAATTATTTCGACTAGTTATGTGAGATATTTTAACCATTTAGCCTAGCCATTAGCCTATTAGCTAAATATTTTAACTTCATGTTCATTACTTTTAGCTATAGATTTATTGTTGAGCTATTTCCTTATACTTTTAGCCAAGTATGTATCCATTAGCCTACTAGCCTAATATCTGAACTATATATTTAACTCTTAATTATTTTCATTTAAGCTATTTATCATGCGTGTGAAATTTCAGTGTTAAATACAGGCTATTTTTTAATCAGATCATATTTTTTTCTGTTGAGTATCATTTAATCAAATGTTATTCTTTATTTTTTATATTTTTCATTGACCTTTTTGCAGTTCTGTGGTAGAATAAATGTTCCACACGTCTTCACTTCAGGTCGAGCTGATGCAAAACTTGGCCGACATCGTGATGGGAACGGTGCAGTACAACGAAGAAGGGGTTCTCATGTCTATTGATGAGCTCTGTGGCGTTATGACCAACACCAGCGAGGAATACGGGGAAGAGATGGAGGCCTACAACCGGCTCGTTAAACTATCAGAGGTGTGGAAACCTGAAGGCTCCCCTGTGTTCCCTTTTAATGCACAGATGTTGCCACCAGATGTCACTGCTGAGCCATTTTCCTCACAAGAGAAGGGCTTGTGTGTGATCATTATGCAGCTCCCAGGGCAGGTGTGTTTGTTTGTTTCTGTTTATGTGTGTTTTTTTTATTTATGAGTGTGTTTGTGCGCTCTGCAGATCTACCGTTCCAGCAGTGAGGAGTCCTGTGTGGACATCTCCCATGAGAAAACAGTGAAGGATCTGATGGACACGTCCGTCCGGTCCGGCAGGAGAACAGAGAGGCAGTGGATTTACCAGACCTGCACTGAGTTTGGATTCTGTACAACACACACATGCGAACACAACAGAATATAGATAGTCGACCATCGCTGTCTCTATACCCTAACTCCTTTTTGTTTGTGTGCATGCAGATGAAAATTGTGAGGATGCCGCCTGTCCGTTCTCTGGCATGTTGACCCTGCAGACTCAGACTAAGCTCTGCTCCCTGGTGTTTGGTGTTTCCCAGCATTCCCTGCCTGCACGCATCGACTTCACCAACAGTTACTACGGAGGAGACGCCCCAGGAACACACAGGGTCCTTTATGTCAACGGTGAGTTTACAAGAGACAACAATCACCAAAATCGCAGCGACTGAATGAAGTGGTAAAATGAGCAAAGCTACCTTTTGAGAGCAGTGGTGGAGGACTGTACTGGCCTTGGACGTCTGTGTAATCGTTGCCACAGGTGGGGTTGACCCGTGGAAGGAGCTGTCAGTGGTCCAGGACGGGACCGAGGAAGGAGGACAGGCTCGGACGGTCTTCATCGAGGACACCGCTCACTGTGCCGACATGGCGAGCGGAAGATTCACGGACCGCCGCTCGCTCAGGAAAGCCAGACGGGTACGACGGCACGCGCACCTCGCTCCACGGCAAACATGTAAATCAAATCAGCGAAAACCGTCTCAGCAGAACTTTTGAGACAAACCTCCTAAATCTCCATGACAACGGGACGAGATCTAGTCATTTTTTAAAGGACTATTTCCAAGGTCGCTAGTGATCCTTGGAGCATCGTTCAGATACCAGTCAGTGTTGTCTCATGTTGGTCCCCCTTATGTGGTCTAAGATGCTCTGAACCATTGGACCAGAGGACCTCTCAGGGGGTCCTATGGGGTCTGGAACCACTGGATCCTTTGGCTACTCTGGCTTGTGCAGTGGGGCCTCTGTCAATCCAACTGGTTCCACTGCATCCTGTTGATGCTTGATCAGAATGGGCTGTAGGAAGTCTGGAGGTCACATCAACATGTTGGACCATTGTCATGTTCCTCCACATGTTCCTGATTGGTTGATGAGGAGCAAACTTCGAGCAGTAAGATCTTCCTCTTGGTAGCGTTTCAACAGAACTAAATCTGCATTTAGCTTTATTAGAAAGGCGTTAGTGAGCAAGCTTTGAAACTGCGGTTTGAGATAATGAATGTGATGATTGTGCATTAATGTGATACGTAAGGACAACGAGAGATCCTTATTACAAAGAAGACATTCCATAGTTATAGTGTGGTCAGATAAGTACGGAAGCCCTAAGCGGCCATTGTCCAACTTAATTATTTTCGCTCCGTTTTCTCGAGAAAACGAGATAATTCTCCTTCGTTTTCTCGTTATAACGACTTAATTTTGTCGCTATAATGAGAAAACAAAAGGAGCTCTGCCACCGCTGCACACTACCGACTTAGAGTTTGTTAAAGTTGGAAAGATGTTTACAGATTGGACTCATTAGTGACACGTTGTCAAATCATAAACAACTGTAGTTTCAGTTGATGCTGCAGTGATTCTGGTGACACTACAGTACAGTAGAGTGAAGTTATTGAATATTTGTGTCGTGTTTCTCTTCACTGTTGCAGCGGTTTTGAAATTTGCAGACGGTCCCTGGACACTCATCTCCCAGCCGGCTGCTCATAGACACCAGTGTTATTAGTGCAGCTTGAAAGACAGCTACTGTTGATAAAGCTGGGCTTGTAGCACATTGTCTACCTGACAACGATGGAAAGAGGCATCGATTATGATTTGACAACGTGTCACTAATGAGTTATTGATGCTGGAAGTCTGAATCTGTGAACATCTTTCCAACTTTAATGAACTCTCAGTCGGTAGTGTGCAGCGGTGGCAGAGCTCCTTCTGGTCTGGAGGGTTGGTTTCACTTTGTACCTCACCGGAAAATGAAGTCGTTATAACGAGAAAACAGAGCGAAAAAATTAAGTTGGACCATGGCCGCTTAGGGCTTCCGTAGATGAGGAATCCTTCACCTCTTGGGAAGTGGGCGAGTGGACGTGAAGCCCATGAACCTGCATTCTCCCCAACAGCCAGCAGGGGGCGACTCCTCTGGTTGGAAAAAAGGAATTGCACAGAAGTATAAGAGAAAATCTGATTTGTTACCGAAGCAAACAGTTTTCTATCGGGGCCGTGGCCTCAATAACTAGTTTTTAGACGGCAAGACATTCATTTTGCATTACTAAAGTCTTATTTTGAGTAAAAAAAGAGGATAAAGCAGAGAATATTCTGGTCTCCTAAGAGGAAAAGAGTGATCGTTTTCATCCTGTGGTGAAACATTTACATCCTAATAGAGGTGGTCTCCTCCAGAATGGCAATAGCTCCATCTAGGGGTCACTGAATGGTTTGATGTAAGTGATGTGAATATTATTTTGTGTCTCATTAGTGCCTAAATGCTGCTCAAAGGCGTCAAAGGAATCACTTACTGCAATATTTCTAGTCATCCCTCATCAGAATCGGCTTCTAAAGTCATATCAGCAACAATACAAACTGGTTTGGTTGATAAAGAACATTTAAACATATCAGCCTGGTGATCTCTAACACGTTGCTTTCCCGTCTTCCCACCTCTCAGGAGATTGAGAAGCATGTGGCCGGCTGGCTGAAGACAGCTGCCGAGGAGAGGACGGAGAAAATAACGGCGTGATCGCGTCACATTACGGCCTGATCAGCTCTTATCGCCGCCGCCGCCCCAGAAACTGATAAGGAATAGTTAATAATCTGGCCTGCCTCTCCGCTCTGCTTCCATTTCCTCTCTCCGCCTCTTCACCCTCCATCTATAACCACCTCAGAGCACCGCAGCTGATCTGTGTGTTTAGTTTATTTAGATTTCTGTGTGGTTTTATAGACGATCTTGGTGTCATTATTTTGGACTCAATGCTAAATTTTATTATTATTTCATATTTTTATAATAGCAGTGACTCAGTGGCTCTGTCGTAGCAATAAAATGAAATGTTATGGTTTGTTTTTATAGTATTCATCAGCTGTCATAACCTCGTCGAGCCACTAGGGTGTGCTGTTGCTGCATCAGTGGGGAAACCCTTTATTTTTAAATTCAAAGCGATTGATCTGTTGTTTCTGGATGAAATACAGTAAACCTGCTTCCCTGGGACACTTTGCTCGGGTGTTTTTCTGTCACTTTTGATCTGTTCGAATGTGAGGTGAACGTGTGTCGTCACGGCGATGAGATGTGTTGTTGTTGTTGTTGTTGTTGTGTTTGTGGCAGCGAGAGAAACCATGGCGAGATCGGAGGGTGTTTGTGAGAGAAAGGTGAGGAAGCACCAGTTGTCCCAAGGCCATCTGTTTCCGTGTGTGTGTGTGAGAGAGAGTGTGAGTGTGTGTGTGTGTGTGTGAACCTCTCTGTAGGGGGGTCAAAAGTGGGAGGTCACGACCCTGCCGACCCCGTGGGAGTGGAGATCATCAATCAACTGGAGGTTGGACAGAACAGCAGGAGGGGACACACAAACACACACACACACACACACACACACACACACACACACATACCTAGATACTGTAACAAACACTTGGTGTAAAACACATTAAAAGCGTGTTAAAATGAACCAAACACATCACTATTAATCAAATTCCCAGACGCTAAACGTGCGTCTTACATTTCAGTTCCTACTCACACACTCCGCCACACGCATAAAAACCTCTTAAGACGTTTGCTGTTCTCCAAATAGGCTGTTTGTGTGTGTTTTCTTTGATAACATACGTGCTTTCTTATTCATGGGAAACTCACAGATGCTATCACGCGGGGGAAGAAGGGGGACGGCGGTGGGGGGGGGGATGGAAAGAAGGTGAGTAAAGCTGAAGGACTTTTTCACTGCGGTGCTTCTATTTCATCCTGTTTCTAACAACCTTCATCTCGTTACTATAGTAAACGGACACACACACACACACACACTCACAAACAGACACACACACTTCCACAAACTCCAAGAGCCACTATCAGGATTATCAGCCAGCACTTGCAGAGCGACAGGGCATGCTTTTTCTCTCTCCGCCATTCCTCCTCCTCCTCCTCCTCCTGCTGCCTGTCCCGTTGATCAATGAGGAAGTTCTTGGGCCTCAACTATTAATCAGAGCCTATCGGCTATCTGTCTGCCGAGCCAACCAATCACGGCCCTCCGACAGCTGGGCCATGAAAAATGTGGCCTGGTGGACGGAGGGGAGGCTGGGGAGGGGGGGGGGAGGGTGGCGGCGGGGTCGCGGAGGAGAGGAGGGGAGGTGAAGGAGCACTCTATCTGATCCGAGTCAGGTCACGGCTGCACAACTGCACTTAATGCACTTACAGTTGATTCTTAACATGGTGGCGGCTGCAGCTCACACAGAGGCTTCATGCATGCAGGATAGTTAGTTCCAATCAACACGTCTGAGCCACGTTTACATGCATGTTGCAGCAGCAGCCGTTGCCGTCCCGCGCAGGTGTTTGGAGGGACCATGTCGGTGTTTTTCCGCTGCAGAAAGCTCCCCGGCCGTTGATCTGTTGTCCCCTGCACCTCAAAGCTTCATCAACACGCCGCCATCCCTCTTCTGCATAATCACCAAACTCACACTCATCCATTCACATCTTATTGCCATGATTAGATTACATCTAATGCTATTACATCGCTCCCATCTCTCCCCCTCCTCTTCCTCTCCCTCATCATAGATTTCTTGCAGATCTTATTAGAGTGTGATGCGGACCAGGTCTCACCCCCTCCCCTCCTTTTTTTTTTTGGATTTATGAACCCTCAGACTTCTCTCCTTTAATCTCTCCGTCCTCCTCTTTACTCCCTTCCTGCATCTGTCCATCTATCATTCCCAGGGTTGGCTTGGGCGGAAGAGTATTAATCCCTCCGTCCCATCCCTCACTCCTCTGGGCAAGATGAGGAGGTGGAGGAGGAAGATGGAGATGTGGAGGAGGAGGAGGAGGGGTAGAAGGTTGGAGACCTCGGATTACTTTTCATAACATTTCTGCAGCACTGTGGGGAAAAAAAAGAGTAAGTTAGGAGGCAGTGCAGGTGATGCATGCAGATCTGCTCAGTGACGGCTCCGATACCTTCAACAGGTACGACGAGCCGGAGATGCTGCAGAGGTGAGCGGCGCGGGTGGAGGGCGGAGGGCGGAGGCAATAACCGCAGACGGCATGATGAACAACTCGGTGTGGGAGTGTGTCGCCTCTTTGCATGTTTATTGGCTGAGCTGTGGTGTGTGTAAGTGAGTGCGCCACGATGGGGTTTATGCAAGAATTAGTCTCGAAGCAAAGCCCGCTCTGCATCTTATTACCTGTTGATGCTTGAGAAACACGCTTTGAACACACACACACACACATGCATGTTGAATCCAATGAGGTCGGGGAAATCAATCGGGACGTTTAATAAGTTCAGTCCTTGCAGGCCTGAAAAGAACGAAACAAATCTGGTGTTGAGAAAAGAAAAGAAATAAACCTTTGACCAGCAGTCGGGGTGAAGCCGGGTTTCGCCCTCCACATCCAAGCCTGTGCAGTGACAGGTAGATTAAGGGGCGTGATAGATGCCCCTCTCTGTATCTCCCTCTCTCCATCTCCCCCCACCTCCACCCTTTCCCTCCCCTCCATCCATCATGGCGGCTGGTGTAATTGCGGCTGCGTGGGGCTGGCAGAGGGAGCCTCCATCCATCTCCTTAACAACAAACAGTCACGAGGACGGATGGCGCTGCGCTCCCCAGTTAATCTCCATCTATAAGGGGGGGGCGGGAGGAGGAGGAGGAGGAGGAGGTGGAGGAGAAGAAGAAGAAAAAAACAGAAGGGAGAAAGGTGGCGTTGGTCCACTGAAAACAAAGAAATGGAGAAGCAGAAGGGAGGAATGGGTGACGGTGAGACGCCTAAACGGGTGGAAGCATGGGGACGAGAGGGAAGACGGATGAGAGAAACTGGGGGGAAAGTTTGCAAACAGGCCGCAAGAGCAGGTCGATAAGGGTGGATGTGCTTGGCGAGCGTGTCAGAAGAAAACAGGAGAGATGGAGGGAGAGAATTTATGTCTATGCGGCTAGACGACCCAGAAACCAGAGAGGCTCGGGCTCATAAAAATGCACTCTGCCCCCCTGCTTTCACCCCTCTCTGCTCCTTTCCCCCATCCTCTGTTTCCCAACATCACTCTGCTCCTTCCCTCTCCCTCCCTGAAGCAGGCGGCGGAGGCTGTCTGATGTTTTGGGTGGTTGTGTGTCGCTGCCAGAGGTCACGGCA